>BQNB010023439.1:1617-21731 GCA_026074375.1 Tanacetum coccineum
TAGGACCAGACATCGCACCACGACACAGACATACGAGTAAAAGAAGGAACGCTAGCTTGAGCAAGTCAGCAGAAGATCCACACTGAAGAAGGACGCCATGGATGTCATCCAAAGCTACGTTACGTGCTCCAGTGAACGCCAGAGAAAAATTAAAGAAGAATGGGATGCCGCTGACCGCTCAAGCCACATGCCGCCTACTCAGACTGAAGAGTTGTACCTCTCGGAAAATGATCATGATCAAGGCGGACACTACAAGTCCAAGAAACATAGGCCAAACTATGAAGACGATTTATCCCTACCCTGGTTGTGCGAAGAAACCGATCCGTTTACAGCCAAGATTCGAAACTTGGAAGTTCTAAAAAAGACCCACATGCCAACTAACGTAAAGATGTATGACGGCACGGGAGACCCAGAGGATCACCTAAAGATCTTCCAGGAAGAGACAAAAATAGAGCGGTGGGCAATGCCTACCTGGTACCACATGTTTAATTCCATGCTCATTGGCTCCACCAGGGTATAGTTCGACAAGCTCCCACCAGAATTCATCGATAACTATAAATGCTACGGAAGGCATTCCTAGGGAACTACTCGTAACAAAAGATGTACATAAAAGACCCTGTGGAGATCCATCATATTAAGCAAAGGGAGGGAGAGTCAACAGAAGCTTTCATGGAAAGATTTAAAGCAGAAAGCATGCATGTCAGTGGGGCACTAGAGTGCATAAGAATCTCGGGGTTCATGCACGGTATCACTAACTCAGATTTAATCAAAAAGTTAAATGACAACATTCCAAAGTCCGTAGACAAAATGATGAACATAACAACAGCCTTTCTAAGGGGAGAGGTAGTCGCGGCTAACCAGTCAAAGAAAAAAGTGCCGTCGACATGGAGACATCATGAAACCAGCCACAGACCTAACTTCGACAAAAGGCTCGATTTCAAGAGATAACACAAGTTGAGTAGGCGGAAAGACCGTTTCACCTCTTACAAAGACACCAAAAGAAATTCTAGCAATGGAGACAGTAAAGTTCAAGGCACCGCCACCTATGATTGAATTATTGATCAATTTTGATATTAGTTTGAATCATTTTGTCTTGATCTTATGAATTAATTCAGAAAGGCAATCATGAAACCCATTCAAACATGACCTCCCAAAACTGGACTATATAAAGAATTGAACGCTAAAGAATTAAGCAAAGGACTTAACCAAATACATCAAACCCAATAAAACACCAAAAAACAACCAGACCCACCATACACAAACCCTATTATCACAATTTTTTTATTTCTCAAGGCACCCACCACCTATGATTGGGCCACTAAAACAGTACTAAGAACAAGTTCTTATGAGTTTCCGGGGATTAAGGTGTCACAGCACGGACGAATGTAGCCATATCAAGAAGGCAGGACTGTGAGTGCGGTCAAGAAGTCAGGGAGCTTAGTACACTTGGTTAAAGAGATAAAACAAGGATGTAGGCAAGGAGAGCAAGCAAAGGCTGCCAAGAAAGGAGAAGCTCCCAACAAAGAGAAGGCTACAGCAATCTTCATGGTCCAACCCTGGCAATGGATAACAAGGCAGAAGGTCACCCAAAGCTTCTCCGCAGGCTGAGAAATCTCTTTCCCACCCCTCAAAGGTGATGGCGGACAAGAAAACCAATTGTGATCAAAGCGGAAGTAGAGGGACATCTCATCCACCGCATGTATATGGATGGGGGAACGGCCTCAGAAGTTATGTACGAGCACTACTTCAACAAATTACACCCAGAAGTAAAAAAACAAAATGGTTCCAGCTACAACCCCCCTTCTAGGGTTTAGCGGTGAGATATCTTGGTCGTTGGGACAAATATCGCTAATGGTGTCTTTAGGAGACGGGAAGCACTCAACAAGCGCCCTGATGAACTTCATTGTTGTTAGATCTCTGTCACCATACAATGGTATAATCGGCCACCCGGGGCTCTGAAAAATCCAAGCGATCCCATCTACAACTCATGGGATGCTCAAATTCCCAATAGAGGAAGGAATATTGTCAATCCGCAGTAATACCATAATACAGCAAAGTGCATAATGGTAGCAGAAGCACCAAGCAGACCTCTACCCCAAGAATCAACGGCCGTGGAAGGAATCAAAGTAGCAATCCACCCAAAGTACCCTGAACAGACAGCCATGATAGGCGATAGTCTATCAAAAAAAGGAAGAATAGAACTCTGCAATTTGCTCAAAGACAACTTAGACATATTTACCTAGAAACCCGCAAATATGACAAGCGTTCCAAGGTCCATAGCGAAACATCGCTTGAGTATCCGCGAAGGATGCAAGCCCATAAGGCAAAAAAGAAAGGGGCATGCACCGGACAGGAACAAGGCAATCCAAAAGGAAGTTGCCAAACTTGTAGAAGCTGAAATAATGAGAGAAGTGCGTTATCACGACTGGATCTCAAACTCGGTCATGGTGAAAAGGCACGACGGCAGTTGGCGGATGTGTGTAGACTTTACGGATTTAAACAAGTCATACACAAAAGATTGCTACCCCCTTCTGGAAATTGATTGGAAAATCGAATCTCTCTACGAATACCCCTTTAAGTACTTTCTAGACGCCTATAAGGGATACCACCAAATACAAATGGCAGAGGAAGATGAGGAAAAATCGGCTTTCCACACTAGCCAAGGAGTTTTTTTGCTATACAAAGATCCCGTTCGGTCTCAAGAACGCTGGAGCAACATACTAGCGGCTCGTGGATAAGGCATTTGAAAAACAAATCGGTCGGAACCTGTAGGTGTATGTAGATGACCTAGTAATAAAGAGCCTTAAAGAGCATGAAATACTTAGGGACATCGAAGAAACATTCCATAACCTAAGAAAGATAAACATGAAACTCAACCCTAAAAAATGCACATTTGGTGCGGAAGAAGGAGCGTTTCTAGGCCACGTAGTCAGCATGCAAGGAATCAAAGCCTGTCAAGAAAAAGCAGAAGCGGTGATGAAGCTGCAATCACCCCAGACATTGAAAGAAGCGTAAAGCCTAAATGGAAAGCTGGTGAGCTTAAATAGATTCTTATCCAAGTCCGCGGAAAAGTCACTCCCCTTCTTCAAAACCCTCAAAAGGTGTGTGAAAAAGAGTAACTTCCACTGGACACCGAAAGCAGAAAGGGCATTCTAAAACATGAAAAAGTGTATAGTGGATCTGCCAATGGTAACCGCACCAAAACCCAGAGAAGAGCTAATAATGTATCTCTGCGCAGCCAGAGAAGCAGTAAGCGTAATCCTATTAACGGAAAGGGACTCGCGACAAGTATTAGTTTATTTCGTCAGCCGCGCCTTGCAAGCCCCAGAAATAAATTACAATGCAATGGAAAAACTGGTTTTAGCACTGGTACATGCTACAAGAAGGCTGAGGAGATACTTTCAGGCACACTCGGTGGTGGTAATCATAGACCAACCCATCAAACAGATCCTGTCACGGTCCAAAAACACTAGGAGAATGTTGAAATGGAAATTTTGAGCTAGAAGCATTTGACATCACCTACAGGCCAAAGACGTCGATGCGCGGCCAAATCTTAGCTGACTTTATCGCCGAAAGACCAGACGAGGAAGGTCCCCCAATGGAAGCACCAGCTGAAGAGGCGATCCCAGAACTGTGGACTCTATTCATGGACGAATCATTGTGCCTGGAAGGATCAAGAGATGGACTCATCCTCACAAGCCCAGAAGGCGAGGAATTTACCTATGCACTAAGGTTCGAATTTGACGCGTCTAATAACGAGGCGGAATACGAAGCCCTTATTGATAGAAATAATGCCTAAAAACATTATTAATATTTTTCACATCTTTACGTTTTGATAATCACAAAATATAAAAACATTTAATGTAAAATTAAACGTAAACAAGTAATTAGTAGTAAATTTTCATTTCGAAAATTATGTCACTTAAAGGTATGAATAAATAAATGCTTAATGTATTTTATGATCAAAGGAAATTTTCATTCAACCTCACACTTTCATAAAATATTGTAAACATTTTTATAAACATTTTCTACAATTAAAAGAAATGTTTTATTAAAAAAAAACATTTTGAAATTCAATTTTTCGGACCTAAAATGGCTAGAAAGTTCTAGAAAATTCCCCCTACACAAAAGGACAAACTAGGGAGCGCCTAGTCTAGGGCGGCCCCCTTAAATACACGAGCGACCCCCTTATCTTTAAGGGGACCGCCCACCTATTTAAAGGGACCGCCCATAGGTACACGCTCCTCCAAAATATCCTATAAATACTAGACTATTTCCCACTATTTTCTCACCTTTTACACTCATTCTTTCTGATAAAAAACAACCCACACATCTAAAATCCTTTGATCATTTAATCATAAAGCTTTGTGTCCAAGTGATCCAAGCTCAATTCCTCAAGTGCAAGAGAAGAATACTTCCATCATCAAGTGAAGAAGTATTACACCTCAAGTGTGTATTGCAATCTTGTTGCATCCATATCATAACTTGTAAATCATTTGTAAATCTTGTAAAGTTGTGTAGTAGATAGATCTTGGTGATTGTTGTAAGTATAGTTGAATCTTAGTGATTCATCCAAGTTGTGATAGTTAGGTGTGATTATAGTAGTGGATTGGTGAAGTAGTGGTGTGAAGAAAACTAAGGTGTGAAGAAGTTGTGTAGTCATGAAACAAAGTTGTGTTGTGAAGTTGTGGTAGATTGGTTCTAGCTAAGATTAGAACTCGACATCTGGCTTAGTGTTAGAAATCAAGATAAGTGAAAGTTGTGTAAGGTTTTCTTCGCCATAAGGGAGTTTGTAGATATAGTGAAGAAAACTCTCGAGTTAGGTGCTCGAGGGGTGGAGTAAGGCAAAGAGGTGCTTTGTAACCGAACCATTATAAATCCTTGTGTTGTGGTTTGATCTTTCTAACTCTTATCTCTTATTTCTTTATTTGTTCTTACTTATTTATATTATTCATATTGTGCAAGTATTGAATTCACAAAAAGTCGAATCTAAGTTTTTATAAACAAACATAAACATTAAATTAAAAAGCGGTAAACTATTTAACCCCCCCCCCTTCTAGTTTTCCACAATTGGTATCAAGAGCCACGTCAAACAAGATTTTTAAAATAAATTGTATTTTAAAACTTGAATCGATCTATGGAATCGGAAAAATATTTAAAAGGGCAATCTATGCAAAGACCACCACTATTTGAAAGTGATGGATTTATTTATTGGAAAAATAGATTCAAAACTTATGTGAAGTCAAAAGATCTAGATCTTTGGCATGTTATTACCGATGGTGATTTTCCTCCTATTCAAAATAATCCCGAAACTAAAAAGGATGAAGTTGTACCTTTTCATAAACAAAACGATGATCTTAAAAAGAAACTTGCAAAAAATAATGAAGCTAAAATGGTAATTTATAATGCTTTGCCGTTAAAAGAATACGATGAATTTTTTATGTGTCAAACCGCAACGTACTTTGGGAATACTATTTTAATTCACTTATCAAGGTAATAATCAAGTCAAAGCTAACCAAAATAATATTCTTGTTAACAATATGAACAATCTTAAGATTCCGGGTACGAGGGTCAATAGATATGCATTGCTAAATTTATCACACTATTATTACTAGTCTAAAAGCACTTGATGAAGGGTTTTTCTCATACAAGAATTATGTAGGAGATTTTTTAGGTACATGACATCCCAATAATGGCGCGTGAAAGTCACCGGCGGATTGAAGAATAAGAATCTAACAAATCCGCTTACATCTTGACCGAACTTATTAGAGAACTTGAAAGTATATGAAGACAGTAATAAAGGAAAGATTTCATAACATAAAAGGAAAGAAGAACAAAGTAGATCTCTTGCATTTAATGATGAACAAAGGAAGTAAAGTGATGAAGATAGCTCACAGCTCCGATAGTGGAAGACGAAGAGTATGCTTATGGACCGTAAGGATTTCAAGAAATTCTTCAAGAGATCGAGGGAGATTTGAAAGACAACCACGAGGCGATAGAAAAAACATTTAAGAAGTGAAATGATTGGTTATGGTTAAAAGTGAGAAGAAAATGTTTTTAGATGTGGTGTGTTCCAAATCACTTCATTAGAGAATGTTCAAAGGCGCCAAAAGAACAATGATCAAAGAGCTTTATTGGAAGGAGCTGGAGCGGACAATGGAGAAGATGATAGTAGAAAAAGACTAAAGATGAAACTTGTATTGTAGCTCAGCGACGATGAAATATAGATTGGAAGGAACTTGGAACCCGTAATGAGTGGGATTAAGATAGTGGATGCTCAAAAACACATGTACCGGTAATCGAAAGTTGTTTCTTCATACAAGCGTTACAACGGAGGAAACGTTAAATTTTTTAGGTAGCAACTTACGTTGGTAAAATCATTGGCAAAGGTACGATTCTTCTCAAGACTCCCTAATAATGAAATGTTGAGCACAACGTAGTTAACTTAACATTATAACTTGCCTTAGTTGCTAGGTCAAATATGTGATAATAAATGCCAAAAGTAATAATCATCGATAACATGAATATAGTGAAAATATTCAAACAAAAAAGGTAATTTAGGTAAAGGAATTAGGAAAGGAGGAATATATGTAATGAAACTAGGAAATAAACCGGAAGACAAAATATGCCTTGCAACATTAGATGAAAACTCCACACTATGGCATATAGGAGATTAGGTCACGCTAATATGCAACTAATTCAATCATTAGCATCTAAGAATTAGTTAGAAATTATTACCCAACCTTAATTACGGACTGCATTTTTGTGATGCTTGCAAATTGGAAAGCAAGCTCATGAAATGTCACAAGGCTAAAAATAGAGTTTTCAACAGCTAATGCTCTAGATCTACTTCACATGGATTTATTGTCTCTCCGCCATATGAAGCTAGGAGGGAATCTTTATACCACTTAGTAATCATAGATGGACGGATATCGTTTCACATAGACTAGATTTTTAGCAAATAAAACCAAAAAAAAAAAAACCCGAAGCCTTCAAAAAATTTCGAATGTTTAGCAAAATGATCAAAACAAATTAGGTGTTCCATTGTATCAATTAGAACAGGGATATGGTCGGGGAATTTAATAATGAAATACAATTCGGAAACCATTGTGATTTAAATGGGGACATCTCACAATTTTTCCGCTCCTCATACTCCACAATCTAATGGGGTAGTAGAAAGAAAAAATCGCACTCTACAAGAAATTGAGTGTAGAACATGTTAAATGAAACAATCCATCCTCAATATTTTTGGCTGTAATTGCGGTATGATACGTCACCTTTATATAATTTAATTGTAGTTTCCATTAGATGTATCTTAGGAAAACACTCCTATACGAGTTGTTAAGAGTAGGAAAAACCAACCTTAACTATTTTAGAGTATTCGGAATGTAAATGCCATTATTCTTAATACAACATGATTTACTCTCACCAAGGTTCGAACCAAAGTCGTAACGAAGGTGTTTTCTAGGATATGTGCAAAAAATAGTTAAAAGCTTACATAATTACTTAACAAACAAAACAAAAAGTTGATAGATTGTTGTCGAAAGTAACTTTCGATGTAAATCCTTCCCCCCTAAACATCACAGTTGGAAGTCGTGAGTTAGTCAAAAAGAAAGAAGATACTGAGGTTAGTAAACAATCCCATAGGAAATAATCAGAATTGTAAAATTTAAAGAATCTAAAACTCATCCCTAGAAAACGTTATTGGTAATCTAAATCAAAGAACTCTTAGGTCGCAAGCTCAAGACAAAAGCAATTTCTTTTGCTTTATTTCAACAATAGAACCTAAAAATATAAATGAGGCATTAAAAGATAAAAATTAGGTAATGGCCATGCAAGAGGAACTAAACCAATTTAAAACAAATGATGTTTAGGAACTAGTCCTAAATCCCATGGATATGACCATTATAGGAACAAAATGGGTATATAGAAATAAACTCGATGAAAATGGCGTCGTAACTAGAAAACATGCTAGGTTAGTCGCCCAAAGTTTATTAATCACAAGAAGGAATTGATTATGATGAAACATATGCACCCGTAGCTAGACTAGAGTCCATAAAAATACTTTTAGCTTATGCTTGCGCACTAGACTTTAAGTTATACCAAATGGATGTGAAGAGTGCATTCCTTAACGGTTTTATCAATGAGGAGGTTTACGTGGCACAACCTCCGGGATTCATTGACTTCGCAAAACCTAATTATGTCTATAAACTTAAGAAAGCTCTTTATGGTCTAAAACAAGCCCCAAAAGCTTGGTACGATCGATTATAAAAGACCTTTCTTATTAAACATGATTACTCTCTATAGGAATGGTAGATAACACACTCTTCACTAAAAAGAAGACTCCCAACCTCATTATTTGTCTAAATATATGTTGATGGCAGTATATTCGGATTCAAATTTGATCAAGATTATGTGTGATGACTTTTGCCAAGATCATGCATGATGAGTTTGAAATGAGTATGATGGGGGAACTAAATTTTTTCTTAGGATTACAAATAAAACAATTAGATGATGGAATATTTTTTAATCAATCAAAATATATTAAGGAAATGCTTAAGAAATTTAGATCAGAAGACTTTAAGCCAATGAAAACCCCTATGTCTATGGAAACCAAACTCACGAGAGACGAAGAAGGTGAGTCCGTAGATAATACCAAATATAGAGGCATGATAAGTAGTTTATTATACTTAACGGCAAGTAGACCCGATATCATGTTTAGTGTTTTCCTTTGTGCACGCTTTCAAGAGGATCCCAAAACCTCTCACTAAAATGCTGTTTTAAACGTATCTTTCGTACCATTAAGGTATACGCATTTAGGATTATTGGTATCCTTAGGGCCTCCTAACATAGAAGCAATAGTGATTTGCGGATTCAGATCAGCGGGAGATTAGTAGATCGCAGGGCACTAGTGGTGTTTGACGTTTATGGGATGTTGCCTAAATCTTGGTTTCGAAGGAAGCAAACTGCTACTTGCCATCTCCACACTAAGCGGAAAATTAGTAAGCACAGAAAGGCATGATTCAACAAGCCCTATGGATCGTTGAAATCAAGCTCTCGTTGACTTATGGAGGGTTTTAGACTGACATTCCAATAATGTGTGATAACAAAGGGGCTATAGACTTAAGTAAGAATCCCGTTCAACACTCACGAACAAAAACACAATGAGTATTAACCATACCACTTCCTTCGCGATAATGTTCAAAAAGGGAATATCTCTATAGAGAAAAGGTCTCATCGGACAAGTCAAACGTAGCCAATTTTTCTAACTAAACCACTTAAACGTGAGCCATTTAACCACTTAAGTCTAGGTCTGGGAATGATGGAACAAATTGATTAAGTTTTCAGCATAATAAAGAAATGATAATCATCAAAGAACTGTTTGTTAAAAATCTGAGAAAAAATTTCTCAACAGGTGGCGGCCCCCTTAATTCATAAAGGGCGGGCCCCTTAATTTTAAGGGGACCGGCCAGACTTTAAGGGGACCACCCACCTGACTGACTAAATTTTTTTTTCTCTCTGTGTGTCTAGGTTTCTATTTTACACAAAAACACAAGATTGGGAAAAGTCTATAAGCAAACTTTTACAAATTCTTCTATCTAAATGCATATCTCATTATACATATATACAATAGTTCCTAATCTATTATTTTTCTTAATAAGTCTTTCTCAAACTAGGGCACATGAAATTCAATTTTCTATATTTTTGTGAGCAATATTGTCTAAAAACATTTTTCACATATGCATAATGTTCTCTTACTTGTTGTCAAAAGTATTTTAATTAATATATATTCTCGACAACTTGTTTGAGCAAAATTAAATCAAGGAGCATTTGGATTATTTCTTAGGTTTTACATGTCTTAGTGTCAAAATAATCGCTACTCCACATTTGTCGCACTTAGGCACACACTAGTATTTGCACAGAAGTTTGGTTCGTTTTTAACTTAACCCGCTTGTTAAGAAAAACTCTTTGTGCATTATATCTAGTTACTATTTTATATGCTCTTCACTCTTTTGGTCTTCAATTCATATATGATTATATGCTAAAATCATGTGAAATAGCTTTATCCTACAACTTGTCATATATATGTAGAATATTGAATGCTTAATTGCTATGTGCTAAAAAATCTTAATTGCCATAAAAAGATGGAATTGCTGCAAATTAACCACCAAAACAGAAACCCTCACACAAAATTTTAAGAAAAATCATTTTATGGGAAATCTAGGAAATAGCAGTAGGCGGCCCCCTTCATTCATAAAGGGCGGTCCCCTTACCTTTAAGGGTGAACCGCACCCCTAATTAGGGGGATTTCCGGGGACCCACTAAATAAGGGGTATTTCCGACCTAGACTCAGATCAGGGTTTTAAAACATATTTTCATCCCTTTTTAACTAAATACCCTTTAGACTTAGCTACTGTTTCCCTAAATTCACAAACATTTCTTAGATTTGATCCTTTAAATGTTCATTCTTACTAATTTAAACCTTTCATCTACTATAAATACATTCTCAACCATCATCATCACAATCATACTTACCAATGACATCTCCTAACAAACCCACATCCAAACCATCAAGGGTAGCCAAAATGAGTGTGAAGCCGATTTATTTTGGAGAAGAAACTAAAACCCTTGTAAACACCATCCAATGAGCTCACATGTAAATTCACCTATCAACAATTCCAAAACCACTCACTCCTCTCATGAACCATTCTCAAGAAATCACTCACCTCTAATAAGCATTACAATTCACTTACATTAACGGACACTCCCACATCACCACAAATTGTCTTACATCCTCCATTTCCCATCTTACCCATCAATTCACATGTTGCTTACACTCAAGCTCCACCTCAAAGTGACAACCAAACTCAACACACACCACCTCTATCTCAAACCGAGAAAGCCTAGTTGATGACATTAATCAACTACAAGACCTATAAAACCTCTTTGACATTCATCTCTATCAACAACAAACAACATTCCCTCATTACCGTTACTCTCCAAACCTACCACCACCACAAACCATTAACAGTTGAAAACCCATGTTAGGTATTGCCCTTGTTGCATCTTCTCCCAAAAATAGGTCATTGCTATAAGTGAGGAAATCAATTGGAATGAATTCCTCCTCACACGACCACATCCACCACCTAGAGTTCAAAGAGATTACCCTTCCACAACCGCCTCCGCTCCAAACTCTCCATCAACAACTAACTAATCCCGTAATATGCCTACAAATAATCGTCAAACCCTTTTGTGTTGCAAGCAAGTCATAAATCCTTCTATGGCTATTTAGGATTTCCTTTCATGTATCAATATGCTTTTAAAGCATATTCGTTTTTCCTTTTATGTATGCTTGTGTGTTGTTCATACATATTGTCCTAAATGAATGAATTATCTTTTGTTTTGATGTTTGCTTACACTTGTCATATTTTTTCTTCCTTCTTGCTACATGTTAGAAATATTTGTATTGTTCTAACTTGTTTTTGTAGCCAAGAAACCATAGCTCGATTCTTTGGTGCCCTCGAATAAGGGGGAACACACATCAAGGGGGAGCATTTATTCCGTCGATTTTCCTAGCAATTCTCGACGATGCCTTTTTGATTCTACAAAAAGGGGGATAAATGACATAAAACTCACTAAATACTTGTTTAAAAATAATTTTACATTTAATGAGTTTAAATTTTGTAATCATCAAAAAGGGGGAGATTGTTGATAGAAATAATGCCTAAAAACATTATTAGTATTTTTCACATCTTTACGTTTTGATAATCACAAAATATAAAAACGTTCAATGTAAAATTAAACGTAAACAAGTAATTAGTAGTAAATTTTCATTTTGAAAATTATATCACTTAAAGGTATGAATAAATAAATGTTTAATACATTTTATGATCAAAGGAAAATTTTATTCAACCTCACACTTTTATAAAATGTTGTAAACATTTTTATAAACATTTCAAAACATTTTCTGCAATTAAAAGAAATGTTTTATTCAAAATAAACATTTTCAAATTCAAATTTTTGTTCCCCCCCCCCCTTCCAATTCCTAACAATCACCAATACCCCACCCACCCTTACAACCACACTTTATCTCACTACACTTTCTTCCCCAACCCACCACTTTCTTTACCCCAATAACAAAACTTTTATCCCCACAAATAACATTTTACATCCCAACTACTATCCACCACCCTCAATACCACACCAACCATCCACAACCCCACCAAACACACCAAATTCCCCACAAACAAACATCACCCACCCCCCTCCCCCCCCACACCAACCCCACCAAATCACCAAAAACAAACCTCAAATAAACACTATCACAAATAACCCAACCACACCTATCCCTATCCTCTACCAAAACCCACCCTATACTCATACACCACCAATATATAACAATCCCCAACAATCACCCACACCACCCAATACCCCACCAAATACCCAAAATACCCTAATATATAATAACTCACAATTACAAATAACATACACTAATTCACAATTATCACAAACACTACTAAAACTAACCTATATCAACACTACTTTCCAAAATGTAGATATATTGACTCTATGATAAACTCATTCAGTACCAAAGTGCATAGTTGTGTATATGCTCCACGACAGCTCAGAAGTAGGCTACGAAGCATAGTTCTCAACTATGATTCATAGAGTACTCATTCCTATACACGCTTCTATACGTTAAATGCGTCACACTAATTATCCACTTGATATTGTAGACTCAAGAGTAGTACTAGATCTGCATAGTAAAGTGTGATCAACCTTAAGAATAGTCATCAAGAAAGCTGTTAAGACCACGCCCCCCTCTGCAGTTATCGAGTGTTATCCTCAGATTTACTTTGTTTATCCTGAGAGTCTTCTCCATTAACTCTACAAGAATAGCCCCCTTACTATTGTTAGAGTATAAAAGATTCTCTATCAACATACACATCTAAAAAACTACCTGTCCAACCATCTCCCGCCTCATGAAGAATAAATTATCCCGCAGTCTATCTGTGTCTCAGAGTATTTTGCCTCACTCACACTAATCAATTGACTCAGTTGTCTCTAATCCACATCTCTCCCCTATCACCCTCCCATATATCTCAGTCACACATACCAAATAACTATAACCCTGTCCACCCTACACATCCACTCATACCGCCTAGAAATACTAACCACAACACTCATGTCCTCTGTGACACAGCAGATTCCACTCCTCATAACAGTGACACGCCCCCAAATCATTCCACCCAACTCACTCTGAAACTCAAGGACAGTTATCCCCCACCCAAATCACTACCACCACCTGTATCCCCCCACCACTACTAGACCCCCCCTCCATCCACTCCCCACCTCTTCAGTCAAGAATCTCACACCCAAATCTGTATATACAACTCATCCCACATCATGTCCCTATCTACAGTATATATCCCATACTATCACCCCCTCAACACTCAAGTTATCCCCTCTACCTATCTGTGTTGACACATCGAGACTCACCTCGTGATTTGTATCTGACTACTGCCACGTGTAAATCAGATCCTACCTCCCATAAGATACGCACAACTGTAACTATACGAGATATCTCTATACACCTCTAACACTACAATCCACTGAACTCACCCAGTAAGTAAATCCACACAACGTCCAACACTCACCCACCACGTACTATGTCCACACGTTGTGCCATCGTTAATCCCATGTGTCTAAGCACACTCACTTGAGACTCACCCTCCTCTCTACTCACCGCTGTTAGTAATCTGTTCACCACTACCCAAGTACGTGATAGTGCACCTATCTCCTCTCCTCTAGATGTAGATTGATATAAATCTAGAGTCTAGTGAGTGCTCTCCACACTCACTTACAATACATCAAACTTCTCATACTCACTAATCACATAAGAAATAAGTTCTCTACCTGACTGATGTGCTACACATATCAGCGCCATAATACTCTACTCCAGACTGTCTGTACAGTATAGATGTAAGTGTTGAGTAGATGAGAGAAAAAACATCCATCCAAGTATACAGTGTACTCTCACCTACTATATGTGTTGGAGATCGCACCGCTCTAGATATTACTTGTCAAACTGCACTAAGATATACTAAGAATCCAAACTGAGAGTTCTCCTATTCACTCTTCGCGCATCATCTTCACACACTCAAACATGTGAGTTCGCCTCTTACCAACCATACTCCGACTAAGAGATCTAGTCACCCTCTAAACTCACTCCTCACGTGCCAAATGTGAGTGCGTGCCCTAGCCGCATATAATACTCTCATCACCAGCTGTCCCTACCTCCATCCAATTCTCATCCCAATAAATACCAATTGTCTCGATCTTCGTGTGCCCAATAATGAAAGCAGTTCATACATAAACGTCTCTACTGAAATACTTCTGAAGATGCATGTGTCCTAATGCATCCATGTCATAATGTCATAGATAATGTCAATTACATACTCGCTATCACCCGTGCTCTCACCCGTCAAATATCAAGAGAAGAACATATGGTAATGTCCTCATATCTTAGAATCTTTCACAAGTTGCAACTACCTTCTCTAAATTCCATTAACTCTACTCATACCTGATCAGTATGACGAAGAATCTCATCAATATGTAGAGAAAATGTACTGTTATGCCAATACCAACAAACAAATTTACTCTATCCTCACATCCATACATTAAGTACTCCTCATAGACTCTCCCAGAATATACTCATGTACCATACCCTAAGCAACCTCTTCCAAGTTAGCACAATACAACCTCATCTCTTTGTCGCATCTCACCCAAAGATCCAGATGTACCATATAACTCCGAACGTCACAACTCACAACTAAAGGTGTCAGTTTTAAATCTTTTATTTGGTCGATTTAGATTATGTTTTTTTCTTACATTTCAAATGAGTACTTAAAAAATGTAGCTAAAAAGAATTGGTCAAATAAATAGTACTTTTTATTCACACATCCTCTTAAATCATTGTATTAAAAAATTTGGGATACGATTAATGTGAGATATTCTAAGTTTGTAATTTTATTTATGTGTGTCGGGTCAAATCATACCGACCCGTACAATAATGTACCTGTTTTGCCCCATTGCCGGACCTGGTCGTCCTACCCATATTTCCATATCTAATTACATAATACTCTTTTTAAGTTTATTTAGCAGACAAATGGGTCAAGAAGTTTAGAATTTTGGTGTTGTACACTTGTGCATACATGTTAATAGATTCCAACAAAAGCTTTTGAATAATTATATTATAAAAGAATTGTTTAGAAACATTATAATCATCTTACCAGAATGTATTATTATACTCTATTAAGGTTGACAAGACTTTAGAAACAACTTATTGTTTCTAAGATTTAACTTGAATATTGTCTTTCTAATTAGTCATTTTAAATTTTGTTCTTCCCTTAAATTGCTGACAGAAAATCGTAATTGTTGTCACTTATTTTTAGGGCTTGCATTTCGGGCCAATGACCGAATCAGCTAATTGGAGTGGCATTATTATTTAGCGAGTTTCAGGGAACTTGTGACGACCATTTGCAGAAAAGTAGACTTGCGTGACTGTTTGAAATAATTAATAGGCTACATTTCGGTGTTGTGTATGGATTTGCCGACATGGAGCTTATAGACTTTATGTCACCAAGAATAACATCTCAAGAAGCTCATAGGACTGTCATGTAACTTTTCTGTAATGCAGCAGCAACATCACCCACGGTTAACATTCCAACAGAAGAATATTTCTAGCTCACAGCAGTACTCAATTGGTCAACATAACAACTTTTCTATTTGTCATTAGCATTTGGACTCGCAAAGTAGTTTCGTGGGTCAGCAACGACATCAAACCCGGTTACATGGTAATTCCACCATGATGCATAATCAACATTCATCGCTCCTGTTGTAGTCTAATGTCACAGTTCCACAGCAGAATCAACCAGTGCAAGGCCAAAGGTCGCAACTGGAATTACACCAGCAACAAGTAGTACCACAGACATAGTGAGGTCAGTTTCCACGCCAATTAATTATAAAACCATTAGCGCATAATTATTGCACTATAATACAATACATATTGATACATATAATAGTCAATAAACATTCTGGAACTTGTGACAACCATTTGCAGACAAGTAGACTTGTGTTACTTTTTGAAATAATTAATAGGCTACATTTCGGTGTTATATATGGATTTGCCGACATGGACCTTATAGACTTTATGTCACCAAAAATAACATCCCTGGAAGTACAATTATTTTCGCCTAACATCATAACCAAATAGTTGACTTCATGTGAAAAAATAAGCAATTCTAAAGTTGAATGTCAATCTTATGATCTTAAAGCAGGACAACTATAAATCACTATTCATATCTCAACCAGTAAAAAATATCAAAAAGGAAAAATCAAAATTGTATTTGAATTTATCAAAATAGTTAAGCCTATTAGGATCCTTTATTATGTGACTTTGAAACATCATCTTCATTATATTTAGCACAGCTCAATTCAAGTACAGTAACAACAACAATAAGACCAGGATCCAAACTAATCTCCTCCTCAGCTTCCCTCAACGCAGTGTGAATATCATCCGTATCCGTTTCATACGTTAAAACCTTGAACAAATAGATTAATGAAAGTGATGTATAGGTCAAATGGTCTTATATATAAGCTTTAGTATTAGTATAGCTGTATAGAACTATAGACATTTGGTAGCCAATATTAAGCACACCTTCAACTTAAGTTCATAAGTAAGTATATGTGCACCACTTTGTTAATATATCTGGTACAATAATATCTTCATATAGTTATTTTAATGGTATATTTGACTTGTTTTGTAGACATTTTATTTATTCTTTCTCCAAGATTAAAAAAGGAAACAATTAACTATATAACAACTTCAAATTATGGTTGTAGGTGATTTTTTGCTTAGACAATAAAGAGGAGAAGGTTCTCAGTTGAGTCAATTCACTAGCTGACTACACAAGTCCATAAGGTAAAAAAGGCTTAATACCTAGAGAAGCACATGATGAGAGTTTCTATAAATGAGAGAACGATGTACATGATGTCAAACGGAGTTTGCTGATCTCCGATTCTAATGTTAAAGTAGTAAATTTCATAGGGTGGTTTGTTTTATGTAAATCTATGTTCTGTAAGTTGTACTTCTATACTTTGCGAAGCAGTACAGATGTTCCATTTGATTGAGATTTGTTGTCATAATTTCAATTTCTTATTACTTTTGACAATTCACACGTCGGTTTTATTTCCAACCAATTTTACAATTATATTTATGTGTATACTATACCAGTTTTTTTTATGTAAGATGTATTTTTTTAACAGTTATATTTGTCGTTATTCATTATTTTTCTACGTTTACTTAAATTCGTCAACTAACTCATGAAACTAGCCCGCCCATCGGGTAAAATATGATGAGATTGTCTTCGTAGTCTACATTAAGGTTCTTTGTTGTGACAAAGACGGCAAATACACAAACTCTATGACCAATCCTATGATGAATAAGGATCGACCACCTTATTTGTTCTCAATCTTTTCATTGTTTTTTACCAATATTACATGAAGGTTTTCCTTTTGTTCAACCTCTGTGTTTAAAATATTTTGCGATAATCATGATTAATTTACGTCGCCCATTAGGGGGCTAGGATAATTAATAAAAGCCAAGGACGGACTTTGACACAGGTTGGTTTAAGTTTAAATAGACTTGAGTAAATATATCCTTTACATAATTCTAATTAAACATGTAAACATTGTCACCGGTTGGTTTGTTTTAAGAAGGCGTGTATTCTCACATGGACAACTATATGTGTCCGTTTCATGAGTAAAGAGAAAGAAAGGATTGAAGTTGCTTTGTTGTTTACAAGGAAATATTAGTTCGTATTTGAATAATTTACAATACTTCATATGTCAAACATATTCGTTTTTAGTAACGTTTTGTATACGATAAAATGTTCTTTATATAAAGCAAAATATTTCATTTCTATATTATCTGCTAACGATTCTGAAGTTTTATACTTTGCATGGACATACACAAAACATACACGTAAGATTTAATATGTAGTTAAATGAAGCTAGCCCGCCCATCAGGCGGGCAATGAAACTAGTTCTACATATATGACAAGTTGTAGGATAAAACTATTTCACATAATTTTGGCATATAATCATATATGAATTGAAGATCAAAAGAGTGAAGAGCATATAAAATAGTGACTAAATATAATGCACAAATAATTTTTCTTGTCAAGGGGGTTAAGTGAAAAACGAATCAACTTTTGTGCAAATACTAGTGTGTGCCTAAGTACGACAAATGTGAAGTAGCGATTGTTTCGACACTAATACATGTAAAACCTAAGAAATAATCCAAGTACTTCTTGATTCAATTTTGCTCAATCAAGACTGTTGAAAGAATATATATTAGATTATATACTTTTGATAACAAGTAAGAGAACATTATGCATATGTGAAAAATGTTTTTAGCATATCTCAATAATATATGAAAATTGATTTTATGTGCTCTTAGTTGTAAGAAGGACTTTTTAGAAAATAATAGATTGGGACTATTGTGTATATGTATAATGAGATATGCATTTAGATAGAAGAATTTGTAAAAGTTTGCTTATGGACTTTTCCTAATCTTGTGTTTTTGTGTAAAATAGAAACCTAGACAAAGAGAATTTTGTTTTATTCAGTCAGGTGGGTGGTCCCCTTAAAGTCTGTGTGGTCCCCTTAAAATTAAGGGGGCCACCCTTTATGAATTAAGGGGGCCGCCACCCGTTGAGAAAATTTTTCTTAGATTTTTGACAAACAATTTATTAATGATTATCATTTCTTTATTATGCCGAAAACTTAATCAATTTGTTCCATCATTCCTAGACCTAGACGTAAGTAGTTAAATGACTCACGTTTAAGTGGTTTAGTTAGAATATCAGCTATGTTGTCTTTCGAAGAGACCTTTTCTATAGAGATATTCCCTTTTTGAAAATTATCGCGAAGGAAGTGATGACGGATTTCAATGTGTTTTGTTCGTGAGTGTTGAACGGGATTCTTACTTAAGTCTATAGCCCCTTTGTTATCACACATTATTGGAATGTCGTCTAACCTAACGACATACTCTATGAGAGCTTGTTTCTTCCATAGAGCTTGTTGACATGCCTTTTCGGCGCTTACATATTCTGCTTCGGTTATGGAGATGGCAAGAGCGGTTTGCTTCTTTGAAAACCAAGATGTTAGGCAACACCCCATAAACGTGCAAACACCACTAGTGATCTTGCGATTGACATAATCGCTCGCATGATCCGAATTCGCATACACTATTGTTTCTATGCCGGATTCCTTAGGATACCATAATCTTAAATGCGTAGTGCCTTTAATGTATCGGAAGATACGTTTAACCGCTTTTAGGTGAGAGGTTTTGGGATCCTCTTGAAAGCGGGCACAAAGGCAAACACTAAACATGATATCGGGTCTACTTGCCATTAAGTATAATAAACTACCTATCATGCCTCTATATTTGGTATTATCTACCGACTCACCTTCTTCGTCTCTCGTGAGTTTGGTTTCCGTAGACATAGGGGTTTTAATTGGCTTAGAGTCTTCTAGTCCAAATTTCTCAAGAATTTCCTTAATATATTTTGATTGATTAAAAAATATTCCATCATCTAATTGTTTTATTTATAATCCTAAGAAAAAATTTAGTTCCCCCATCATACTCATTTCAAACTCATCATGCATGATCTTGGCAAAGTCATCACACATTTCTTGACAAGTTGATCCGAATATAATGTCATCAACATATATGTTAGGAAATATTGTAAGGTACTGCTGGCAGATAACAAAGTACTACTAGTTATATCAAAGTACTGCTTAGTGTTTAAAGTACTGTCAGTATAAAGTCAAAGTACTGTCAGTATAAAGTCAAAGTACTGCTTATAATAGTTTTAGAGTTCTAGAAGGATTATATTAGGAGAAGATAATGATGACAGCCTGTAAGCCCAATAGGGTTAATCCTTGATGTCTATAAAAGGACCCTTTGGAAGGCATAGTTAGGTACGAGTACGAGTACGAGTACAAGTATTAGAACAAGTCTTAGAAGAAGTATTAGAGATTTGTAT
>BQNB010023439.1:23046-48721 GCA_026074375.1 Tanacetum coccineum
TTAAATTTGTATTTTCTAGGAATTAAAATAGGTTTTAGATAATTTCTTTTTCTTAAATAAATCATAAAAAATAGAAAAATAGTTAAAAAATTCCAATTCTTTTTCTTAAAATTTTCTTTTTAAATTTGTGATTTTTAGGTATAAAATTTGTTAAAAGTTGTGCCTTAGATTTTAAATTTCAGTTTTAGCTCGCATTAATACGTTTTATGCATTTAAATTTCATGCTATTTCATTGTTTTTAGTACAAAAAAAAAGTTAAGTACGATAATATAAAACATCACTAATCAATCATTAAAAAAAATCCTTTATCATTCTTAACTCGAATCCGAATTATTCCTAAATTCTCAATTCACGATTTCGTTGGGACACGACCCGAGAAAAAATACTTCCCGGATAAAAATATACAAATTGTGTTTTCTTTAGTGAGATTTTTACCCTTATATTTCTCTTGGTTGAGAAGTATTTTGGAAAGAATTCTTACGAGATTACTACTATAAGTATATAAATTTGACAACAACCAGTGACCCATATTGCAACCAAAGCCGCACGACCTTGGCAAGCCAGCCAAAGGTCTCGGCCTTGTAAGGCTTATACACGACATATAGTGCATGCATGATTAGTGCTTGCTCACATATACAAAAACCAAACCACACCATGCATGAAATAATAACTACAATGAAATTCGTAACCCATGTATCACACGTATAAAACAAGTAACGAAATGAAAAGTTTTGTAAAAACTCTAAACATACCATGACCAAACACGTTGTTCGTTAGAGGTGATGAACCCTAGGGTCTTCGCATATAATATCGAGGAAACCCTCGTATGGTAGCTTTGACGTGCAACTGGGTTTGACCACGAGACCCAAGACAAACCCCGGCCGAGTCTTGCTCACTGTGGGTGCGTCATTGCCGCTGTAAGAACGAGCACACAATGCGTGTTGTTTCGAACCAAAACCCCACTTATATCGCATGTTAGTAAACGACTAGGGTGAGTTAAAACCTACTGTTGTGACTGCGTTTCTGCATGAAACAAAGAGTCGTTGGTGTCATGAAATCTAGCTACCTAGTCGTAAAACACACAAGTCTTAATCATATGCAATCCCTCTCATTTTGGATCCGATTCCAATGGCCGACAATCGAACAATGGCCCAAATGTTACAAGCACCCATCGAGGGGTATGAAGATGCTATAGTTGTTCCACCGATCAATGCTAATAATTTCGAGCTTAAAGCATATCCTTTAATCAATCTGGTGCAAGCCATATGTTTCTCGGGTAGACATGACCCTCACAATCACATTCGATTTTTTAACAAGGTCACTTCAACGTTTAGACATCCAGAAGTTCCGATACACTTCGGTAAGCTTTTGCTTTTACCTTTTTCTCTAGACGGTGAGCCGAGATTGGTAGACAGGAACTCCCTAGATCAATTCTCACATGGGACGACCTTGTTATCAATATTCATAAACCAATTCTTTCCACCTTCAAAAACCATTACTATCGAATGAGATCATAACCTTTCTACCAAAAACCAACGAAGCCTTTACTGAAGCAAGGACGGTTTTAAAGACTCCGTCGTCAATGTCCTTCACCATGGCTTTTCGGATACGTCACCAACTACGATTCTTTTTACAAACTCTTTGAATTCAACGATCAAGATGCCTTAGATTCTGCAGCAGGTGGCAATTCTTAGACCAAGAGCCTAGAGGTTTAGCGATTATTGAAAGCAAGTCAAAAGTTCGTTTATTTAGAAGTCGCTTCCCTGCTAATGATCCAAGAGGTGAGTACGTGATGCTCCTCTTTCTAATTATTCATCGTTAATATTCTTTCGAAATGCCAACAATATAGCGCTTCTCTCGAAGATAAGATGACTTTCAAGGATGAACAAAATGTTGAATGAAAATGAAAGCTTTAGTTGTTACTACTCCTGCACCCGTCAAAGCAGTTGAGGAAAGGTGTACCACTTGTGGTAACAATCATAGTTTTAATGTGTGCCCAATGACTAGAGGAGGTTATGAGTACCCGGTTTATCATGATAATTTCCAACAATTTCAACAAACCGCATCGGTTGGTAATTTTGTTCAAAATGGATTTCCGGGTTTACAGTGCTCCTAAAACTTGGGCAATAACCAAATGAGACCACCAGGCTTATCAACCTTAAAACCCAAGTTCTAGACCTAACCAAGGATATAATGGGAATCAAGGGTATAATGGGAATAGAAATGTAAACCAAACCAGTCAAGTTAACCATGGAGCTAACTCGGCCTTATCTCAACAAGCTCAAGCTTATCAAGTCCCGAGTACACAAGCTCCGGTTACTTACTCAAGGTTTGAGGCATATACAACAGCGAATGATGCTACTTTGAATAATTTGCAAAAGAATTTGAATGAGTTCAAAAAGGAACAACAAGATTTTCAAAAGTGAGCAAAGAAATTTTCAAATATGATGCTTAATGTGTAGTCAAATTTAAATATACGTATTATTTTAATCTCGTAAGAATTCGTGCCAATAATACTTCTAACAAGAGAATTATAAGTAAAAATTCACAAGAGAAAAACACAAATTCGTATATTTTTATCCGGGAAGTAATTTTTACCTAGGGTCGTGTCCAACGAAATCGTGAATTGAGAATTTAGGAATGATTCGGATAATTCGCAGTTTAGAATAGTAAAGAGATTTTTGCATTTTTGATTAAAATACAAAATATAATTGCTAATGAATTAAAAACATGATATAGCGCGAAATTTAAATGCATATTAACGTAATAAATGCGAGCTAAAACTGAATTTAAAAAAACTAAGGCAGACTTTAAACAATTTTATACCTAAAAAATCACAAATTTAAAATGAAAAATTTTAGGAAAAAAGTATTAGAATTCTTAATGTATTTTTGATTTTTTATGATTTTTTAAGTTTATTGGAATTAACTAAAAATAAACTTTTTCTAAAAAGTAACACTAAAATTTTTCTTTTATTTTTCATAATAATAACTAGATTTAAAAAGAAAATTAATGCAAAAAGAATGTTTTATTTTGCAACTATTTTTTCTATTTTTTTATGAATTTATTAAGAAAAGGAATTAACTAAATTCTATTTTAATTTCTAGAAAATACAAATTTAATTGGAAAAATCTAGAAAAATGGTTTTTAAACTCTAAAAAGGTGCAGAAAAATTATGGAACAAAAAGCCCCAATTTTTAAAACCCAATTGAACCCTAATTTGTGTAATTAAACTCAAACCCTAATTTTATTAAAACTAAAAACTAAAATATTAATTCTTTTTTTATTTCTTATAAAAGACAGGGTAGAAACTGTTAGAAATGAAACAATAGGGTAGGCGGGCTAATATTTGTAAATTTACACTATAGAAGAAACGGGTAACCCTAGACTTTAAGAAAAGTACAAAACAGACCCTGCGCTATTGGCTTAATTTGGCTTATTAAAAAGTGCTTTTCAGACAAAACTCAAAACTACAAAGTTACTAAGTGGCTTACTCCTAACAACTTTAATAAAAGCACTTTCAACTTTAGACCAAAGAATAAGCTAGAAAATAAGCTGTAAGTTTCCTGTCACAGAAAGTACTTGTTTGACTAACTTTTTGGATTTTTGCTTATTTTGAGCTTAATACTTGATGAAAGCTGAAACTAAAAGATGCTTATTAAGACTTAAGATGTATTCTTGAGGTTCTTTAAACTATAAATCACCTATGTTGACAATTTAAAAAGAAAATGAAGATGAAAAAGAGAAAAGTCTAAATGAAACTGTTTTTGAGCTTTTTTAAAAGTAAACTAAATGCTTATTTTTGAACTTTAAATGCTGAGATTTTGGAAATAAACTACTATAACAGCCTATATTCTACTTAGGTAAAAGGATTTATAAAACTTCACAAGAAAATGAGAAACTTAAAAGTGAAAAATGGCACTACCTATGCTGATATGTTGTGTGTTTGCTGATATACTTGGTCTTGAACTAGTGCAGGCTAAGGGATCACTTTAGAAACTCATAACTAGCTAATTACATGTGTTCAAATGCAAATTATCACAATGTGACCTCTAAAGTGACATAGTTTCTTAAATCTAAAAAGCAACTAATTCTCTAAACTGCCCTGGTGCTGGCAAGAAAGTTTTAACTCCAAATCTTTTAAATTCTGAAACCTAACTTCTAAAAGCTGTTTAAAAACTTGTATTATGCTCTAACTCAACTAAAGTGCAATTAGCTTGGCAAAGTAAAGTTGAATTTGAGTAAAAACCAGCCTAATCCAAACACACCTTTATTTAGACTGTCAAAAACAAAATGCACTTAAAATCTATATAAAAGCTAAAATAACCTAAACTCTTTATCTACTTCTATTTTTATTGAATTAATAGAGCTATTTGAGAACTAAAATGCACAGCTTATTTGAGAGATTAAGCAAGTTACTCTATGTAGCTATTACACTAAGAAGGACAAAATTTTTAGAAATGTAAGATCTAATGATAACTAAACAATCAAAACTCAAAACAGATTAAGAAAAACACTAATCAAGCATAATCAAGCATTCATTTACTCAAATGAAAAGCAATAAGCAAATGCTACACTGAAATTAAGCTAAAATGGAGTAAGATCAAAGGAAACATGATTTTCGTAGTCTCAGGCTACTTAGGCTACTCTATCTGATTGAGTAGCCTTAATTCAATCCCTAACAGCTACTTAGCCTCTTAACATCAACTTTTGAAGCTTAATTAGTTTAAGACGCTTATTTCTCCCTTGTGACTTGAAAATGAACTTTATCAATCTCAAGTGATCATATTAAGGTGTAAATGAGTTACAAGGATTCAATGAAAGCTTTAACAACAAAATTTTATTAAAATTGAGCTTATTAGAAACAATAAGCTCAAACGAGCTTATTTGATTAAATTCGACTTATACTTGAAAACAAATGATGAAGAAACATGTAAACTGAGTTGTATTACTGAATTAAAGAAGTACAAGCTTAAAAGAAGAGTTTACAAGAGCTTAAAAGCTTAATTGCTTAAAGTAAGATTTAAATTGCTTAAAAATGGAAAATTACAAAGTAAAATTTTTAAAACTAAAACAACAACAGAAAAATGATGTCTAAGTGCTCTATTTATAGAGGAGAGGTGAAGAGAAGGAAAGATTTCTAGAAAAATCCTTTTAATCTCAGCTGTCGATCTCTTAGGAGTGAATATAAGCCGTTGGATGAGCTAAATGATGTGTCTTGGCCAATAGGGTGCTGCCACGTGTTTGCTTGTGATTGGGGAAGACTTATGAACGAGTTTTAACAATTAAGAGGAGCGGGGGAGTGGGAAAATTGAAGTTGGGTTGTGTAGAAATTTTGGCGGGAAATTCTGTTGAGGAGGTTGGAGCTGTTACGAGAAAAGCGGGGTATTTGTTTAAAAGTTTGAAAGATGTGCAAAACTCGTCCTTGTCTTTTGTTCCGCCCCTTTTGGTGTAAAAAGAAGTTTCTCTTTTGGCAAGTTTGGCCCTTGTGGTTGATATACTTCTTTCTTCTTTTATAAAACACTTTCTTCTTATTTGCAACTTTGGTCCTTGACACTTCAAACTTCCAAATGAGCCCTTGAATCTTTGAATGCTTGTCAACTTTGGCCCTTTTGACTTTATTTTGGTTCTTTGACTGCCTTTCCTGCTGTGTCGGGCTGATCCGGCTGTGATCTCTGGCTGATTTCTCACTCTTGCTCTTGTCTCTTTGTCTTTTTCCCGTTTCTTGTTGGTTTTTGATCGTTTTTGCTTCTTTTCGCCTTTTTAATCCTTTCCTGCACAATTGGACACAAAAGCACACATTTTCTATTCTTTTGGCATTTTAATGGCTTTTATTAGGCAAAATCCGGTAAATTATATGAATCAATTAGCAAATATCAAAATTCCCCCAACTAAGGGATTGACGTGTCCACACGCAATGTTATGAAGTGTACCTTTGTAAACTATGAAAGTTTCCAAAATGCCTTGTTTAAACCTTTTGTGTATCACCTTATTAGTAACACCTTTTACTTTTTCTCAACATATATCTATTGAAAACACGTTAATGGCAATCATTGCAAGTTTGCAACTTTTTAGGCTCATTGAAATGGTACTCCCGATTAATAGAGCACAAAAGAGGAAAATTCGTCATCCTTGACTTTTCACTAGACTAAACAAAGCTAATAAACAAGATCATTGTCAATATAAGTCCAAATGATTAAGCTCTTATACTTATAACTTGTGAACTTTTCACTCCCAGGAATAATTTATAGTTAAGATGTTGTGCACTCTTTTTAACTCAACATAGTTCAATTTATCTTCATAGTTGAAATTCATCTATGCTTTACAAATAATTTTTATAAAAGGCCTTGTGAGCTCTCTTTTTTTTTTTGTTTTTTTTTTTTTTTTAAATGTTAATAACATAGATAAACCTCGACTCAAAGCTAAAAGAGATTAGGAAACAAAACTTATAAATTGATTTGAGAAAATGAAATTTTTAACCATTCTTTTTATTTTTCATATACTATAATTTTTTTTTCTTGCAATAGGAATGTTGTTCTTAGTTCGAACCCCTACTTAGGCCTTTCTCCCAATTGTATATGTCAACAACAACGGTTTTCTTAGTATCGTAACCCACTCCGCGGCTAAACGTTTGTAGGTTATCGCGACAAACCTTTCCTACAAAGCTTAGAATCCAAAGTTCCTTAGTTGCAATCATCACCTAGGCCGCGCTCCCTAGTGATGAATGCCTACGAACCTTGATCCTACGTACATAGTTTTAATCCTTAGTTGCGACCCCATCCGAGTCTTTCTCTCAACATGGATACGCCAACGATTTAAAAACTTCATATAGCTTTTGTTATATACTATTTTTCGAATGCTTCATTGGCACGAAAAATTAATGCTTTTGATTAGAAATGCTTCATTGGCATTCTTTTTATAATTATCTTTTTGATGAATGGAAAATTTTCACTTTAGAAAATCAACTTATAAATTTGAAACCAAAAATCTTACTTACATGAATTATTTTCAAAATGTAAGACTTTTTCTAAAGACATTGGTTGACTTAGCTAAATTAAAAAGAGCACGTATGATTAAGTGTGTTAAGAGCTTATGGGAGTAAAAAGACACAAATCATTCATATAAGCTTTAGGTTTTCCAAATAAACCTTGCTTAAAAAATTACACTTATATTTAAACTACATCATTTCTTGGTCTTACATTTTTAAAATCCAAGCATAGGATTGTGAAAGCTTGCCCATACAAAAGGTAGGTTAAAGAATAGCTAGGCATTTTTTCATCCCTGCGTCAAGTCAAAATTAACTCCTATTTCTCACCAACGGACTACCAAAAAGTGGTGTTTTTTTCCAAAACTAAGCTTCTTTTGAGCTTTTCTTGTAAGCAAAAATTTAAAAATTTTCACTTTTTCACAAAAAGGTAATTCAAAAAGATTCAAACAAGGTTGCGTGAAGTGCAAGTCAATATCGAAGATATCTTCCCAAACTAAAAAATGAAAACTTTGTCTCAAAGTTCAAAAATAAGTGTCAAAAGAAATCTTACAAAAATTCTATGGTCTTGCCAAAAGAATAGATGTTTGTTCGATAATGGAATAAGGTTAAGAGATAAGAGTTTTTTCCCATTTATGAAGAGAAGAATGGAGGACATCGATGGATATTGTGGGAATTGCTTGGTCCTTCCACTGTTGTGATCCATGAGAAGTTTCCAAAATTCCGGAAAAACTAGACAAAAATCACAAAACAACCAACAAGAGACGAAAAGAACAGCTTCCTCTCTTTGCTCTTAACGGCTTTGTTTTTGTTAACGAGTACAAGCTATACCGCACCGAATTAATTTGTCCTTGGGGAAGCAATAGAAAATAGAAAGAAATGAAAATAAAAGGATAAGCATGGGTGCCTCGGGCCACGGAAGAGCTTGCTTTATTATAGGTTCCCCAGATGAGACGCTTGACTCTTCCCAAATCTAGTTTTTTATGTGGGAATTAGTAATTGGTAAAGAAACCCAAGAGGTGGAAAACCTCCCAAACTAGGAATAAAAGATAGACCAAAGGCATTTTTGATTCCGGGTTCATAAAACTTTTAGAAAAGATTTTCAAGAGAGAAATATGAACCAGTAAATGCTTGGGTAACATTAAAGTCCTTTAAGGTGGGTGGAGTGGGTCAAAAAAAACTCAGAGTCAAAAGAGCGTTAGAATGAGCTAACTCTTTTGAACTCTTGTCCTTAAAAGCATCCTTGTCAAAAATACCCGGTTTAAAAATCTTATCCTCATTAATTGTTGAGAATAAAACATCACCTACATGAAAATCCAAAATCATTTCTTTCAAACATGACTTGACCCACAGGGTTCTAGTTATCACTTAAGTCTTAAAAAATTTGAACTTGATTTGTTCAAAACTTGGTTTTATACTATCAACATTCATTCTTTCAAAATCTCCCTACAAATTCTTTTCCACTCATCATTGTTAGAATCCATCACAAGAGATCATCATCACTATCACAATTCATCTTTTGGACGAAATCACTGGAGGGTTCAGATTCACTTTTGGAGAAATTTGTTTAGATACCTCAATTCGAAATGTTTTCCTCGGTCAATCTCTAAAAGAGGGTCAAATAACTCTTAAGAGTTCCATATGAACTCATTTAGAATTGACTCACATTTCTAGAAGGAAAAAAATATCTTTCTTTCTCAAAAAAGGGGATTTGAAAAAGTTTGAACTTTGGAAACTTCATCACAAGAAGGAAAATCACAATCCTTTCCAATTTTGGGGGGGGGGGGTGGACTCTCTTGGGATTGGAATGAGAATCTCTTTGTCTAATTCTTTGTTTGGAATAACATTAAGATCCTCATTCCCCATTGTGAAAGAGTCCTCAAAATTATTGTTTGGAAAGATGTGTGAAATTGCACTTATGGTAGCTTTTTTCGGAGAATGAATAACTCTTGTTTGTATTTTAAAACTTATCTAAAAACAACTCCTTTCTTTAGTGACTGGATCAGAAATCCTTTAAGTTATTCCTTTTGTTTAATACTATCACCCGGAAGAGATCAAACTCGTCAACAATAGCAGATGTTGCAGATCATCTTTCTCTCCGGTTCACAACCATCTTTGACACTGGTCATCTTAAACATCATCATTGAAGTGAAATCATTATTTGACTATCATCGGTTTACAAAACCTTTCTTTTCCAAAACCATCCCTTATCACTAGCACCTCCCGTGGACATCAATTAAAACCCGTGCGGTTCTTAAAGAAAGATTACAAAGTATCAAAAGGAACTGGTAATTACACTCAAAGTCTAACTACAACAAAGTCGGCGGGAAAGGTAAATTTTCCCACGGGGGACCATGACATCTCTTAGCAAATTCCTTTAGGAACACAAAGAGGAGCAATTTGCTAGATCTATGGTCATCCGGGTAGATTGCAATGCAGGAAGGCCTAACTTTGTGTATACGGAGAATGGCATAAGGTTGATACTAGCACCTAGGTCGGCTAAGGCTTTGCATTTAAGCTCACTAAAATTACACGGGATGAGAAACTGTCCGGGATCCCCAAGCTTTTCGGGAAGTTTTGGAATGTTTGACCGAGCAGTTTTCACTCACCGGTTGTATTAGCCTATCTATTGACTTTTCTTTGTTTGACAACAAGCTTTTTTACTCTTTGTATTAGGCACTATGATTCAATGCATTGCCAAAGTAATGTCCACGTGAATCTTTTTGAAACATTTTCCCAAAACCTTTTGTATTTGCACTTTTCATTTTCCTACCTTCTCTTTTACACTCTACCCTAGAAGGATATGGAGTTTGGTCTCTTTAGAAGATTCTTTTGAAGTGGAGAATTATCAATTGAGATGAAGAAGGCTAGGAGAAATTGGACTGCTCAAAAAACTCGGGCTTAAACCGGATCCATGAGATTTTTGGATTAACCGGAGGTTTGGATGTATTGGGTGCTCGGGTAGCACTTTTTCTTGGTCACCTCGGTTCCTTTTCAGTCAAAGGTCATTCTCATCATAGAGAGGAGGTGGAATTGGTGGAACCGGTGTGTAAGAAAGTCCGCTTCGAGTCGTAATGGCTCTAGCTTCACACCTTGGGTTTGTGATGGTATTACTGGGTAAAGTTCCTGAACTTGATGTATTGTTATTTCCCATTTGTTTTTGAAACATGTTAAGCATCATATTCTGAAAATTCCTTTGCTCATTTTGAAAATCTTGTTGCTCCTTTTTGAAATCATTCAAATTCTTTTGCAGATTAGTCAAAGTAGCATCATTTGCTTTTGTATAAGCCTCAAACCTTGAGTAAGTAACCGGAGCTGGTGTACTCGGGACTTGATAAGCTTGAGCTTGTTGTGATAAGCCCGAGTTAGCTCCAAGGTTAACTTGACTGGTTTGGTTTCACATTTCTATTCCATTAATACCCTTGATTTTGCATAAATCCTTGGTTAGGTCTAGAAACTTGTGGATTAGGTTGATTAAAGCCTGGTGGTCTCATTTGGTTTGCCAAGTTAGGAGCACGGTACCCGGAATTTCCATTTTGAACAAAATTACCAACCGAAGCGGTTTGTGAGAATTTTTTTTTTTTTATGTTTTGTTGGAAATTATCGTGATAAACCGGGTACTCATAACCTCCTCTAGTCATTGGGCACACATTAAAACTATGATTGTTACCACAAGTGGTACACCTTTCCTCAACTGCTTTGACGGGTGCAGGAGTAGTAACAACTAAAGCTTTCATTTCATTCATTATTTTGTTCATCTTGATAGTCATCTTATCTTCGAGAGAAGCGGCTATTTGTTGCATTTCGAAAGAATTATTGGAAGATGAAGAATTAGAAAGAGGAGCATCCGTACTCACTCTTGAATTATTAGCACGACTTCTAGAATAACGAACTTTTGACTTGCTTTCAATAATCGCTAAACCTTCTTGAGGCATCTTGTCTAAGAAATTGCCACCTGCTGCAGAATCTAAGGCATCTTGATCGATTGAATTCAAAGAGTTGTAAAAAGTATCGAGTTGGTGAAGTTCAGAAAAGCCATGGTGAGGACATTGACGAAGGAGTCCTTTAAAACGTTCCCATGCTTCATTAAAGGCTTCGTTTGGCTTTTGGTAAAAGGTTATGATCTCATTCCGATAGTAAGTGGTTTTTGAAGGTGGAAAGTATTGGTTTATGAATTTTGAAACAAGGTCGTCCCATGTGAGAATTGAATTTGGGGGTTCTTTTTCTAGCCACGTTTTGGCTACCCCATCTAGAGAAAATGGAAAGAGAAGAAGTTTGATGGTGGTGTTAGGTACATCCGGGTACCTTTGATTGTTCGTAATGCTCTCGAAATGACGGATATGAGCATGAGGCTCCTCATCATTACCTCCTCGAAAAATTCGGTTTTGAACCAAATTAATGAGGGAGGATTTGAGTTCAAAGTTTTGAGCATTAATTATTGGTACAACTATAGCACTTTCAAACCCCCCGGTGGGAGCTTGGAGTTGCTCGGCCATAGGTCGGTCGTCGGCCATTGGAATCGGATCCAAATTGAGAGGGATTGCCTCTTGTCGGTGTCGAGATCGTCGACTATTACGTCTTCTTGGAATAGTATATTCCAAGGAGGAGCGAGTGCGCATGCACTAGTGAAAATAAGAGAAAGTAGAATTTGAGATTAAGAAGATTATTTTTGGGGAGAATTAAATTTTTTAGTTTTTAATAAGAATGAAAACAAAAATATTTTTGGTAATCGTTTATTACAAGCTTCACGATAAGTCTCTAAGAGTACGCACAAGTGAGCGGAAAAGCTTAGCGAGCCGCAATGACTGCTTAGAGAATAGCTATCACTTTCCCTTAAACTCACCTTATAGTTTGTAAACTTAAAGGTCCGTCGTACCTCGCAAGTACTTCACGATTTGTTTTGTTGTTAATTGGAATGGTTACAGAGAAATACTCGTTCCAAATGTTTATTATATTTTTTTTACTTAATTCGATAGGAATCGAATTAATGAACTTTTTATATTTTTTTTTTTTTGAAAAATATAGCAAAATAACTTCCAATGGAAGGATCTTCAAAACTCTACTTCAACGAATACTCTCAAAATGTTCACGACTTATCCGGGGGGCGGGGGGGGGGGGGGGGGCGGGCAACAGGCGCCAAAATTTGGTTGCGTAAAACACAAATTTACTATACTTATATAGTATATTCTCGTAAGAATTATCTTTCCAAAATATTCTCAAGCAAGAGAAATTATAGGTAAAAATCTCACTAAGAAAGCACAATTTGTAATTTTTTATCCGGGAGGTACTGTACCTTGGGATCGCTGTCCCAACGAATTGTGATTGAGAATTTAGGAATAATTCGGAATGAGCTAAGAATGATAACGGGATTTTTGAATTCTTATTACACTACAAAAAGATAAGAACACGAAATGAAAAAACAATTAATTAGCACAAAATTTATGCACGGAACGAAAAAACGCGAGCTAAAACTGAAATTTAAATCTAAAAAGAACAACTTTTAACAATTTTTATATCTAAAAATACTAGATTAAAATGAAATATTTTAGGATAATGATTGTGAATTTTTTATGTATTTTGAGATTTTTTATGATTTTCTGAAGATTTAATGATTTATCAAAAAATATACTTTTTCTAAAAAATTACCCTAAAATTTTACTTATATTTTTCAAATAATACTGGATTAAATGCCAAATTAAATGCAAAAAGAATTTAATTTTCAACTATTATTTCTATTTCTTATGATTGGGTTTATCTAAGAAACAAGTAATAACTAAAACTATTTTAATCTCTAAAAAATACAAAATTTAATGAGAATAATATGGAAAATTGATTTTAGACTAAAAGGCAGAAAGTTAAAAAAATAAAAGCCCTAATTTCTACTTTTTATTTTTCAACTAATTTGATTTATTAAAAATCTAACCTAATTACTAATAATACTTTTAATAATAAAAAGGAAAATTAAAAGAAAATAGGAAAGACAGGGTAGAAAGTGATAAAAAAGAAAGTAGAGGGTAGGCGGGCAAAATACTAGAAATTTACACTTTAATGTAAACGGGTAACCTTGAAGTTTGAGAAAAGAACCAAACAGACCCTAGCTTATTTCCTATTTTTGGCTTATTAAATTTTGAGAATTAGCAAAAACTTAAAACTACAAAGTTGCTTATTAGCTTAATGCTAACAACTTTAATAAAAGCTCCTTCAACTTTGGACCAAAGGATAAGCTACAAAATAAGCAATAAGGTTGCTGTCACAGAAAGTGCTATTCAACTAATCTTTTTGGATTTTTGCTTATTTTGAGCTTAATAATTGATAAAAGCTGAAACTAAAAGCTGCTTATTGAAGATTAAGATGTATATTAAAAGAATCTAAACTAATAATAACCTATGTTTAACACATTTAGAAAGAAAATGAAGCTGAAAAATGCAAGGTTTTAATGAAACAGTTTTTTAGCTTTTTCCTTATAAGCTATCAAGCTTATTTTTAGACCTTAAGTACTGATATTTTGAAAATAAGCTAACCTAGCTATCTATAATCAACCTAGCTAAAAGGATTTGTAAAAACTCTAAAATGAAATGAGAAATTTCAAAGTGAAAAAGTGGCAAAGATTATGCTTAAATGAAGTGTGCACTTGCTGATGCACTTTGCAGCTGGTGCAGTTGGCAAGGACAGTCAAATGCAATTTATACTTCAAATTCAGAACTCTTAACAAAGTACTAAATGCTTTTCTAAAGGCCTTAACTAATTATAAGCCCTAAATGCTTATGAAATTCTAAATTCCAAACTTACTTAAACTGTCAAACTTGCCCTGGTGCAAAATGAAGGTTTATAAGATCTAAAACTTACAATTAATCAATGTAGCTTTCAAAACCTTTGTAAATCTTTATTAAAAGACTAAACTCAGCTGTTTTGAGAATTTAGACAGTTTGCTTTTGACTTTAAGAGTCAAACCATGCTTAAACCAAACACACCTTAATCTAAAACTGCCAAATTCATTTTCACCTAAAACCTTTTAGACTCTAACATTTGCCTAAGCTTTTTTAGTACTTATGCTAGAATTAACCTAATAAAGCTATTTAAGAAGTAAAACTACTAGCTTATTAAGAGAAATAAGCAAGTTACTCTATAAACATATTACTACTACTTATGACAGAAAAAGTGACAGTGATACTTTACTAGTTTTAAAACTAAAATAAACTGAAAACAATTCAAATTTAAGCTAAGTAAACCTTATGAACATGATTTAAATGAAGAACTTTATACAAGAAATAAAGCAAGTTGAAAATAAGCTATGAATTGGCTTAAATGAAATGTAGTAGTGGAACACCTGAGGTAGAGTTTCCTCAGCCCCCCCCCCATTAGCCACTCTAGTTGAATGAGTGGCTTAAAAAAAACTTAAACCTAAGTGGCTCCCAAGCCTCTAAACCAATAGAATCACAATAAGCTGAATATGAGCTTATTTGCTTGTAAGCTTCCAAATTAAGCTCAATAACCTCAAGTTATCAACATTTGATGCAGATGACAAAAGTGAGTAGATTAATGACTAAAAACAGTAATTTAACTAATTTTAAGCTTGTGAACAGTAATAAGCTCAATTGAGCTTATTAAGAGCTTAATGATCAAAATCGACTTGGAATTGGAAACTAAAGATACAAAGACTTGTAAACTTAATTGATAAAGCTAAAATTATGAAGTACAAGTACAAGTTACAAAGGAAGAATACAAGAGCTTAAAAGCTTAATTGCTTAAAATGAAAGAGACTTGCTTATTGCGGGAAAATTACTAAGTAAATGTTTAAAACAGAAAATTAACAACTGAAAAATGAGCTCCTAGCCTTCTATTTATAGAGGAGGGGTGAAGAGAGGAAAGGAATTCTAGAATGGTCCATTCAATCGTGGCCTTTGATCCTCTTGAGCTTATTTGTGGCCGTTGGATGAATTTGATGAGGTGTCATGACCAATAGTTGGATGCCACGTGTTGGTTTGTGAGTGGGGAGAATGTATGAACCGATTTTAACACTTAAAAGGAGCGGGGAAGTGGGAAATTCGTAGTTGGGTTTGTGTTGATTCTTGGCGGGAAAATCAGTTGAGGTGGTTATGTTTGTTATTCTGTTTGCGAGAAAGCCGGTGAATTATTTGAAAAGTTTGGGTGATTGGCAGAAATCGTCCTTGTACCTTGTCCGCCCAATCTTAGTGTTTAAAGGAGGAGTTTCTAATTAGCAGAATGAGTCCTTGTGGTTGTTTTCACTTCTTTTCTTCTTTATAAAATCAACTTTACTCTTGGCAAATTTGGCCCTTGATACTTCAATCTTCAAAATAAGCTCTTAATCTTTGGAGACTTGACAATAATGGCCCCTTGACTTGACTTTTGGCTTTTGACTTCCTTTATTTCTTTCTTTGACTGAGTCGGGCTGATCCGGCTGTGATCTTTGGCTGATTTCTTTGTCTTGCTCTTGACTCTTTGTCTTTTTCCCGTTTCTTGTCGGTTTTTGATCGTTTTTGCTTCTTTTTGTCTTTTCAATCCTTTCCTGCACAATTGGACACAAAAGCACACATTTTCTATTCTTTTGGCATTTATTTGGCTTTTATTAGGCAAAATCCCGGGTAAATTAGTATACAATTTAGCAAATATCAGTAAACATTTAATTGTTTGATGCCTTACGCGATTTAAACTTAATTCATGAAATTACAAGCAAACGCGTACGACACTAAAAATAAATAGTACGTTTATCGACGTCGCCAAAGACTTGAAAACACAGGGTGTTATAGCGAGTCCTGAACTGATATGTCTAGAAGTCATACCTTGAAGCTCGGGTTTTGAACTGTGTTGTTCAAAAGCAATAGCTGAAAGCTCATCAAATGTTACATTCTTTGTCTCTATGATCTTCTTTGTCCTTTAATTGTATAAGCTGTAAGCACGGGAATTAGCAGAATAACCAATGAAAAAGTCTATATCACCTTTTGCACCAAGCTTCCCGATGTCCTCACGATCATTCTTGGGATAACACAAAGCCTCGAATACATGTAGAAAAGAGATATCTGGTTTTTTGTTGTTAATAAGCTCGTATGGTGTTTTGTCAAATCTTCGATGAATTAGGGAACGGTTCTGAGTATAGCACGCAGTAGCTATTGCTTTAGCCCATAAGAATAACGGAGCACAAGAAAAAATAACATTGTTCTAGCAGCTTCCACTAACGTCTGGTTTCTTCGCTCAACGACTCCATTTTGCTGAGGGGTTCTAACTGGCGATGTTTGGTGAGAGATGCCAACACTATCAAAGTAAGCCTTAAGCACTTGATTTGTGAATTCTGTTCTGTTGTCAGTTCTTATGATGATGACTAGAGCTTGTAAAAGGACTTGAATTTTCTTTAGGAAAATTTTGATCACTTTTGGTGCTTCATCTTTTGATCTGAGGAAGTGAACCCAAGTGTAACGAGAGTAGTCATCTATTATCGCCGGACAATAATCGCTTTCTTTTATGCTAGCAAATTTCATTGGAACCGCACAAAATCCATATGAAGAAGGTGTAACCTCTGCTTAGAATTTGGAACTGGTTTGGGTGGGTGAGACGCCCTTTTGCTTTTTCCTTGCTCACAGGAGGGACAAAGATGCTCTTTATGATATTTGAATTTTGGAAGACCGGTGACAAGATCGTTTTTGGCTAAGGGTCAATGATGGTGTCAAAAATTGAGGAGGGATAAAAGATCGATGCCTTAACCATGACTTGGTAGATGTTGCTCGAGCCATGAGAAGCAAATTGGGATGAGAGGCCATTTCATGGAGATGATTGATTGTAAAGGTTCGTGAACGGTTTCCTTTTACAAATCAACCATCTAGATTTCTGACAAAACACGAGTTCCTTCTGAACACAAACCTCTAAATCTTGAATCACGAACTGCCAAACGACCGAACAGATTGTGCCAAGCCTCAACGACATAAACCTGGAGATCAAATATTTTCCTCCTTCTAAAAGCAACCTCTAAATCTGAATCACAAAACTGTCCAACCAAGAACAGGTTGTGTCACAATCCCTCAATGTAATAAACCCTTGCAATCAATATATTCCTCATTAAAGATCGCCATAACCCAGAATTGCAGCAATATGATCATTCCCAAAGCGAACGACACCCATAAACTTCCAAACAAAGTTGATGAGCAGCTTTAGATTCCCGGTCATATGCTTGGAGCAACCCGAGTTGACACACCATAAACAAATTTAGATAACCTGCCAAGAAAAGAAGTGGAATTTGGAAACCGTTTGTGTGTAGGTTCCTAAGGGTTAGAAGCATTTGCATCACCTAAGGCAGGTTCTAGGTTTTCTAGGCCTAAGTGAAGCAAGTCTTGCTTTGGAACCTAACTCCTTAGACTTATTGCCTTTTGGCTTATGTTTCTTATGATTTTTACTATTTGAAACATTTGCACTTTGGTTATCATCACAAGAATTCACGCCATTCACATAATTAAGCATACAGACATCATGATTAGCAGTAATCAAACATTTCTTACACATAGCAAAACAACTTCATATTTATCATTCTGAATAGCAAGCTTAATGTCATTACATTCATATGACATATGTTTCTGATTCTTAGAAAGCAGTAAATTCCTAGGGTGTTCTTCTACTTCAACATCTTTATTCTTGAAGCAACTACTCTTAGACGCAGAGGGGACCCTATCATTCTGTGTATTGCTCTTAGGCTATGGTCTTCTGGTCTTAGCAGTGTTGTCAGCTCCTGTAGAAGATAAACCATTTGAGTTAGAATTCACATCTTTCATAGTGAAGACATGAGATTGTGAAATAGTGATCGGTTTTGTCCTAATGCTTGCTTTTACGGGTTTGTTAGGCACAACTTTATCAACCCTAGAGTGCATGGTAGGATTAATCTTAAACATTCCTGGGGCAATCACTTTCTCGGTCTTCACAACTTTTGATTCTTGAGTTTTTGGTAACGAGTGTGAAGTGACTAGTTTTGTCAAATCATGTTTCTTAACAACCTTAGGAATAAACCGAGTTTTTTGAAATGGAGTAACAGAATAAAGTTTTGTTCCCGAGGTTGAAGGTTTTGCAAACTTAGTATTCGCACTCGTACCTTTCATTGCATCATTTTGTTTAGAAAACTTTCCAAATAACTGGGCTCTGAGCTTAGTATTTTCATAAATCGTATCATTAAGTTTTCTTGCAAAGAGTTAGTTTTGATTTTAGTTTGAGATCGTGTCTGTTTGATAGAATCAAATATGTTCTAGTAAATAGCCTTAAGATGTTCATTCTTTTTTTCTAAGGACATAACCTGAAACTCTATGGACACATTCTCATCATCGAGTTTCTGAAACAAAGGATCAAGGGTATCTGATGCACATTGAGTATTCATATTCTAACCTTTGAAATCTCCCAACTAAGCTTGCAACCGTTCGATTTGATTTTGCATGTTGTTATAAGCTTTATCATACGAAATCTTGTCATATTTGCATTCCTCACATTTTTTTGTACCAATCATTCCAAAGTTTAGCATATTCATTTTCCTTTTTAATGATACAAGTTTCAAGTTTCTCTTCCATTCTTTCAAGTTCAGTTTGGAGATTTGATGTATCTACAACAATAATTATTTTGAACAATTAACAGAATATCCTGACTAACAACTTCTCTCAAGAGACGCTCGTTTTCATATTCCAAAACCTTGTTCATATCAAGAGATTCATCAGCTTCTTTCGCAAGAGATTTGAAGTCTCCCACAAATTTAGCTGCTTCTTTTAAAAATTGTTTTTCAAAATTTATTACTCTAGTGTCAACTTGGTTAACAATTGGAGCAATTTCATATTTCAAAATCTTATGAACCTCTTGATGAACTGTAGACAATTATTTATGTGTAATGACATTTTTGACTTTACAACACGTTAAAGAGTTACAATGGTGTCTTTTACCTCATTTAGAATTTTTCGTGCAACACTCGGTGAAGGAGTATTATCCGAAAATCCATCATCACGTATCAAAATTGGTTTGAAAACTGTGTTAGAAACACTGGCCATTTTGGAAGTATTTGAAATATACAACTCTTTATGTGACTTGACCTTTTGAGAAACAAAAACCTTAGAAAGTTTGTTAATCTTTGCATAATTTTCCGGTTTTATTTCTTTGTTAAGTTGTTTCATTTTCAAACGACTCTCTTAAGCAAGTTGTAGTGTTTCCTCTGAATCATACACATCAAGGGGATCATGCTTATCTAGTAACACTTTGCATTATACAAACTCTGTTTCTTTTTCTAAGCTTGCTTGAGATAGAATGGATTTTGATAACATGGTGTTTTTACCTAATTTAGTAATTTTCGTTGTAACATTAGAGTAGTGTCTTCCAAAAATTCTTTCCATTTGGTTTGGAAATCGATTTTGAAAAAGTGGCCCGTTTTTGGGTGTCATTAACAACATACTCCTCATTCTTGTGACTTGGCCGTTTGAGAAACCAAAAATCCGAATGATGATAATCTTTGTGTGTTTGCCGGTTTTTATTCTTTGTTTCAATTGTTTCAATTTTTTGGCGACTCTCTTGAGAAGTTGCGTGTCTCTTCCCGAAATCCATGACACAAACAGGAGGTCTTGCTTTTCAAGTAACACTTGCCTTTATACAAACTTGTTGTTTTCGCTCGAAGCTTGCTTGAGTTAAAAAGGATTTTGATAACCCAAAGCCATTTTCTGTTTGGTGTGGTAAAACGAGTCTGGCTTAGGTGAAAGCATGTGCATCGTTTTGAATCGATTGACCCGTTTTTACCAAAATATTATCTAATTCCTTTATTTTATTCTCAAGTTGAATTTGTTTATCAAGAAGCTCGTCTTTGCGTATTTTGAAATCAGAATTCAACTTTTTCTTTTCTTCATGATGCAGAGAAAAACAGTTGATTTTTCCGTTGAAAAGCTGTTTACTTAAATTTGAAATTTTCCTCATTTCTAATGTGTTATTTGATTTACCGGAGCTTAAATGAAGAGCATTTATCTTTTTCGTAGACATTGTTCTTGGATAAACCGACTTTTGATAAACATCATTTCAAGTTTGTCATATTTTGCCTTGACTAATTTCTAAACACTTTTCTTGATTTCTTATATCTGCAAGCTCAGTGGTCCAATTCTGCATTTGTTTCTTTCTTTTTCTGATTTACCGAGTTGACCTTTTCACTTTCAAGTGCCAAAATTATTTATGTAATGATTCAAAGTAGCCACGTGTTTCCTCAAAGTTGCAGATGTTGATCTACTGTTCCCCCTCTGTTCCACACTCCAAGAAATCAGAAATAACATTTACTATCATTCTGTTGTTTTGGTGTGGTTCAGGAATGGGTGCGAGTAGCTCAGCTATATTTGCTCCTTTGAGTAAACATATTAAATATCTCATTATCATAGCAATTGTTATAGTTGTGTACCTCAGCTGATCCGTCTGAGTCATAGACGGGAGCGTTGTCAGTCTGAGTACCCGATGTCGATGCTTGCTGCAAAATGTTAGCCATCAAAAATGCAGTTTGCATTGACTTCCTCAATTTGCATCAAGATCTGCATGCACAGCAGCCATCAAATCAAACTCTTCCGCTTGGAGTTGGATTCCTGCTTCTTCCTTTTGAGCAATCAACAACTGAGTCTGTAGATAAGCAGCATCCCTTCTCCTTGGTCTGACTGTGCAGTTCCTAGCAAGATGACCCAATCCTCTGCAGTTGTAACACCTTATCTGATTACCATTATTCCTAGGCGCATTACCCTCAGCCCGTGCTGCTACAACATTTCCATTCCCAATATTCTGAACACCAATTTGCCCATTCTGATTACCAATATTCTGAACACCCTGATTCTGAACTGCATCTTGAACAACCTGATTCCCGACATTCTGTACTGCATTATACCCATTTTGATACCCAACATTCTGCCCAGCATACTGTCTAAACTGATTCCCACCATTAGCTCCAACCATCTGCATTTGTCTGTCTTGACCCATATTCATACCCGGTTGAGCAATCTGCCGATTACGAGGGTTTGATGAAATTCTCTGGTTGTTGTTGGTTGGTGTTGAGTAGTTTAGTTTGAATGCCTTAGCCATTAGAGCGAGTGCCATGTTCATTGCGGTTGTGGGATCTGTAATGTCTTCGGGATTTGGTATTGGTTGTTGCATGAAGTTCTGGTTGAATGATGGTTGTGGGTTATAGTTGTTGTTGATGGGTTGTGGTTGTTGTATGTAGGTACTTGGTGATGGTTGATCTTGGTGAAACGCTGGATAGTTGAAAGGATTGTTGGAATTTGCCATGAGTGCTAGCGGATCATGTGTTTTTGCAAGTCGTTCGGCTCTTTGATCATCAACCTCCTTTTGATTGTACTTCAAGAAATCATACAACTGAGTGTAATCTGTCGTATGCAAGTCCTTCGTTTGATGAACAATTAGTACATGCCGACTCCATTCTGGTTGTAAGTTGTTTAGGAACTTGAGATTACTAGCAATCTTTTCTGGAAAAGTATTTTGTTTCTCTTGAAATCATTCATCAATTGAGAAACGATGATAGTAAGACTCAATCGATTCCCCATCAGTGGAAGTAAACCTTTCCCATTCATTAAACAACTTAGCCTTCTTCTCTTGAATTCCAATATCGAACCTTTCATCATTTGTTGAACACGTAACCAGATTTCCTGAGCAGTTTCACAACTATCAACAGCAGCATAGATGTCTTCAGGAAGACCGAGAAGAATGGTCTGAATTTGCTTGATCATCAGCTTCCATCTGTTTAATTTTGTACTGTGATTTCAACATCGTGATTTTCATGAAACGTTTGCATTAAAGTAAACACACCCCCATAGGCTCCACGCTCTTAGTGTAATTCGTTGAAGTTTGTTTTGTTGCAAAACGTCGTCAGGTCGGAATGTGATACTCGCATAGTAGACACACAGGAGCAACTTAACTTGGCTCCCACGTCCCAATACTATCAACCGACCATCTCACGCGAGCTAACTAATTCAAATGTGTCGTGCTGTAGTATCTTAATCAATCTTTACTCCATTTGTTGCTCTGTATGTCAAAGTCATAGTATTCATATTTTATCAGAACAGATACACTGCACGCTGCTGCACTCTTAATCACAAGGAATCCTATCTGTTGTCGTGTATTACTCGTATAAGCGTCCGCCTCGAGGGCCGAGTATCTTCAAGTACCGGTTCGTCGACACGTAAGTATGTTCTCGATAACGTTGAGCTACAGAGAACTACTTAGCGCTGAGGTGAGTACTGTGAAATCGATGTAATTAGAATACTTTGTGTTGTCTCGTAGTAGTAGGTAATAGCTCAGTATATTGTTTGTTGTTGAGGATGTGTTCGAATAAGTTTCTAAGTTAACGTAAGGCGCGTAGACTCTACTGTTGGATTCGTTAACTACAGATGCCTATCTGATCACTAAGCGTCGATATTATGATTAACGGACCAAGATTACCTATCGGTACACAGATAGATACGATCGAACTACAGAGCTACAACCCGAGTAAACGCGAATCGATTTCCGATCGTATCCACGCTGCGACAACACATCCACACCAAAACATGCAAACACTGTCACCATTATTCTCCCGCCACCCCCTCTACCCGTATAAGGGCCCCCTCCCTCAACTAAATCCATCCCCCGAACCTCGCCAATCGAGCTGAGTACTAGCGTCGTCCGTCATCGTGTCTTACACGTCTACAGACGCTCGTTGAAATAGCGAGACGGATCACGGGCACGCGAAGTGTAAGCTATATCCAGATGCTGACAGCTGAGTGATCTCGAAGATCTGGTACAAGTGGCGTGTGAGGTCGAGTTACTGTGTCTAGAATACTTGCGCGCAGCCTCCCACATACTCGACTCCAATTTGTCTCGTCTAGCGGTCTCCGCCTCCTCGCACAGTCTTGCTCTAGACGTGTTCGGATCTGAGATCGAAGAAGCTATGCGCTGATCGATTGCTCGAACTGGATCGTCGTCACTTGTGCGCTCTGGAATTTCCGTCCAGCGTTACGATCGCTTATTCTGTATCCTAGCAAGTTTCTGATTCGAATTCGATTTGTGGGGGGGTACTTGTTTTCCCGGCATTAAACCTAATGACATGTGTCACGATCTCTAGTTTCGAAATGGGTGACTTGTCTTCCTTACGTGATACGTCTCCCTCATCAACGCCTTGTTTTAGCCCCTCCCACTCCCCAAACCACATCATGTCACCCAGGCCATATTCCAACCCCGCACCACCTAGCTCTCCCCCGAGATGCCACCGCACAGACGACCCAACCTTCCCACCACCTTCGTCCCCCTGCCCCCCCCCTCCCCCCCACTCCCCCCTCGATCGACACTTGTTCGATGGGTTTTAGCTGTGCATTAGTCGTCGATTCGACGCTTAGTTCGATGGTTAGTTAGCTGTTTAGCTTTTGCTTGTTCGATCGACACTAGTCGATGGTTAAAGACTTGTTCGATCCGATGCTAGTTCGGATGGTTAGCTTGTAATCGATTCCGAAGCTAGTTCAGTTCGTATGGTCTTGTTCATCGATCATAAAAGAAAGCTAGTTCGATGATGATCGATCGATTGTCCTAGTTCGAACCAAAACACACGCTCGTTCGATCTTCGCTAATATGTTGCTCGTTCGATCCACAAGCAATGTTACTCGTTCGATGGTCTTGAAGGATTTCACTCGTTCGATCCTTGAGAAAACTGCACTCGTTCGATTCAAACAAAAATGAAACTCGTTCGACTATCGCTACAAAGCAACTCGTTCGGTTGAGACACGAAGTTGCTCGATTCTTTGCTTCTTTCCGACCTTGCGTTTTGCACAAACAACCTCAACGAATTACAAGCACTAAACCACAAGGTTCTTGTACAAAAAAAATTATAATGAACGATATAATGGGAAGAAAAAAAATTCGAATTAGAAAAACAACAAAAAAATAAGCCGAAACAATAAAATCTAATAAGTTACCACAAACAAATCACTTAACCCAACCTTGGCTCTTGATACCACTTGTTAGGATATCATTTCATCACCAAAACACAAAAGTAAGAAAAAATAGATTTTAGAGAGAGAAAGTAAAAAAACAAAGAAAAATGGTTACTTGTTTCACAAAAGAAAAATGAGAAGCAACACCCTCTCCACACTTGGAGAGGCTTTAAATAGTTCAGAGTGGACTATTATAGTGGGCTTTCGGTTAGGCCGGTTCATAATTCAAATGGGCTGAGCCCGACAACTAGGTCCAACTAGCTGTAAGGATAAATTTCCCGTTAAACTTCGTTTTCCTTTACAAGGCTCTGGATTGTTTAATGCCATACACTTACTAAATATCACGGCTAACAGACCATTTAAGAAATAGTGGGTCGGTGAAGTTAAACGGTTGAAGCGACAGCCGCGAATCCATTCTGTCAAGGTTCGATGGAACTCAAGGAGAGTTCCGAGTTCACGTGGGAACGTGAAGACCAATTCAAGAAGAAATATCCACACCTCTTCACCAAGACCACACCGTCGTCAAGTGCTGCATCGTGAGCCTTGAGGACAAGGCTCGTTTAACGGGGGAAGTCTATAACACCCTGTGTTTTCAAGTCATTGACGACGTTAATAAATCTACTATTTATTTTTAGCGTTGTACGCGTTTGCTTGTGATTTCATGAATTAAGTTTAAATCGCGTAAGTTAAAAATTAGCGTTCAATGTAAACGGGCACCAAACAATTAAATGTTTACATCAAGCAAGGGTTAAGTAATTATTTTGAGAATAATTATTAACTTTGTTCATTTTATTTTTATCGGATACGTAAAGTGTAAACGTTTCACGATAAATTACGTTTAGGCATACCCGGAACCACCAAAACTTTTCTACGCTTCAACAAATACCCACATTTATACCCAATACCCAAAATTTACAAAATAACATCACATATATACCTACAAAACCGGACATAGATGGAAGTATACAAAGAAATATCACCAAAAATTCACCACATAGTCTTATGTACATCTCTACTCATTTAATGAAGCCATACCTCCCATGCTCCCCATACCCTTGACCAATTATTTCCCTAAATCACTCATCTTGTCTCTTGAATACTATTGCAAACTTTTGACTATCTAGCTCATATATGATGCAAGTAATCTCATAGATATCACATACATACACTTAACACTTAGTGAAAAGATAAAAATCTCTCCCTTTTGCTCTATGATAAGCCACGGCCCAAAGCACCCCATATAATAAATCCATACCTTGATTTTCTATCACCATACTAGTGTTTGTACATCATACTTATGGTATTCTAAGAAGTATTGAAGGTTGGGATAACCATTTGCAAGGTTTAAGGAAGATAATCCAAGTTTAGGGTTTTTGGAAAAGATTAAGGTTTTCAAGGGTTATAAGCTTTGGATTTCTATCTAAACAAGGGTTTAGATTACTTGTTCATCATCATCATACACCATAAGGTCATCTAGAACCCTTTATGTTCTTTCAATATTCATTTTATGCATATGTTAGTTCTATTGTAGCTTGAATCACCATGTAGGATTTTTAACATGTAAATGGAGTTTTTACTTGTAATGATAAATTTTGCATACTATTATATATGTTGAGATATTGCTAATATCATGTTAAAAGGGATGAGAAAGTATTGTACCATATTAAGTTGGTGTAAAAATGATTAACTACAAAAGTAGTAAGGTATAAAAGCAAGGTTAAAAATG
>BQNB010023439.1:49657-61818 GCA_026074375.1 Tanacetum coccineum
TGTTTGTTTATGGCGAAATCATTTATTAGCTTTGAAAAACGATGATAGTATGATACAATTGATTCCCCTTTAGATCTAAACAATTCCCATTCATTGAACAATTTTGCCTTTTTCTCCTGTTCCCCAATGTCAGACCCTTTTATCATTTGTTGAACACGTAACCAAGTCTCCTAAGTAGGTTGACAGTTATCTACTACAACGTAGATGTCTTTTAGAAGACCTATTAGAATAATTTGAATACCTTGATCATCATCTTCCATCTGCTTTGCTTCTTTCTCAATGAGTTCATCATCAGTCTGCTCGTGAAAATTTCAGCAACGGGAACATCACGATTAGGATCATTCGTCTGACATATGGACCATGAAGAATGGAATTCGCTAGCATTTTTCCATTTGGTTTAATCTTTGCATAATGAAGAAGTCGACTAGACCATGGAACGTAGTTGTCTTTGTTAGGCATAGAAGGACGGTTTTTGGAACCAGCAGCATAAACATCTTGTTGAGTCGACATTGAAAAAGTCGTGTGAAATGATATTATAGGATCATTTTAATGATTAGTGAGAGTTGTGTAATTGCGACGTTGTTTAAGTGTTCTTGAATTGTGTTTTGGTTGTTGCAGTTTAAGTGTTTGATATTAAATTAAAGTTTACAAGAAAGTTTAGATCAAATTGCTGGATGAACAGTCAAATCGCGAAAAGAAGTGTTGCCAAATCGCCTAGTATAAGAGAACTAAAACCGCTATGAGTATATGTCAAACCGCTAGAACAGTTCAAGCCAAACCGCTAACAAAATCTTTCAAACCGCTACCTTGATCGGAGAAACAAACCGCTAGAATATTTGACAAACTGCTAGATTAATAACTCAAAACGCTAGAGTAAAAGCTGCCAAACTGCTATACTTAACTTATTCAAACGGTTAATAAGATTGAGTGAAACCGCGAGTCTAACGCTGCCAAACTGCCAGTGAAATGATTACTCAAACCAATATTAATCTGTGTCAAACTGCTAGCAAATCTGAACAAACCGCTAAACCCAAACTTGTCAAACCGCTAGATCAGATAAGCTAAACCGCTGAACAAACGAGACAAACCGCTAGGATTGTTATGTCAAAACGTTGTTCACAACCTGTCAAACCACTAGCAAATCTTATCAAACCACTATTTAAACGCGCCAAACCGCTGGATTCTGGTGCCAAACCGTTAGATTAACGAGTAAACACAAATGAACCAAATACATAAAAACACCTAAAAAGTCACAATTTTTAACGTTTTTCCTTGAATTTTTTTGCAAAAGTAACTATATTTAAGCTATATCTATCATAAAAACCATATTTTTAACACTTTCAACACCAAAAAATATATCACTTTTTTCATGTACTATGGATAAAAAATGACTAGAATCTTAGATTTTTCAAGTAAAAAACGCACACAACAAATGACATAATCATTCCTATGCTCTTGATATCACTTATTACACTAATATCAATCACACAACAAGATGAGAATAAAGGAAATCTAGAGAGAGAAAGAGGGTTTAGAGAGAAAAATAGGAAAATAGAAAAGAGGTGGATGATTCACTAGAGAAAATGAGAACCATCACCCTCCTAACATTCTAGGAGGGTGGTATTTATACTACAAGTGGGTCGGCCCTTATGGTCTTTCTATTGGGCTGACTTGGGCCGAAACATAGTAACTAGTGGGCTTTAAGTCCGTAACTTAGGCCCAATTAGCTTAGAAAATTCCCGTAGACTACGATAATCCTATACAAGGTTCGAGAATAATAATGACTATCACTTTACTAAAAACTAAGGCTAACAAAAGTTTTTGAAATGAAGTTTTTAAAACATAAATTAAGTGAAACGGTATTCAAACCCCCCCCCCCCTTCTAGTTTCCAGAATTAGCATTAGGAGCCTGGTCACCCAAGACTTTTAAAATATATTGTAATTTAAAGCTTGAATCGATCTATGGATTTTGACAAATATCTAGAAGGGCAATCTATGCAAAGACCATCACTTTTTGAAAGCGACAATGTTATTCACTAGACAAATAGATTTAAAACTTATGTGAAATCAAAAGATCTTGATCTTTGGCATGTTAGTACTGAGGGTGATTTTCCGCCGATTCAAAATAATCCAAAAACTAAAAAGGATGAAATTGTTCCATTTAAAAAACAAAATGATGATCTTAAAAAGAGACTTGCAAAAAATAACGAAGCTAAATGGCTATTTATAATTCCTTGCCAAGAAAAGAATACGAAAGAATTTTTATGTGTAACACTACAAAAGAAATTTGGAAGACCTTGTTAATCACCCATCAAGGTAATAGTCAAGTCAAAGATAATAAGATCAATCTTCTTGTGCAACAATATGAACAATTCGTCATTCCCGAAGACGAATCTATAGATAATGCTTTTGCTAGATTTAATACTATTGTTAGTAGTCTAAAAGCTCTTGATCAAGGTTATTCTAGCAAGAACTATGTTAGGAAGTTTCTTAAGGATCTACATCTAAAATGGAGAGCAAATGTCACGACGATCGAAGAGTCGAAAGACATTACATCACTATCACTTGATGAAGTCATCAGGAACTTATAAGTTCATGAAGTAATCATCAAGAAATATTCCGAAATAGTCAAAGGTAAAGGAGAAAGGAGATCTCTTGCCCTAAAGGGTACAAAAGAATCTAGTGATGAAGAAAGTTCGAATTCCGAAATTGAAGACAAAGAATACGAAATGGTGGTTAGAGACTTCAAGAAGTTCTTCAAGAGAAGAGGTAGGTTCGTAAGACAACCACGAAGCGATAAAAAGATGTTCCGAAGAATCCGGGATGACAAGAACTACAAAAATGAAAGAAAATGTTTTAGATGCGTAGACCCAAATCATCTCATTAGAGAATGTCTGAAACCACTGAAAGACAAGAACAAAAGGGATTTTGTTGGAGGTTCTTGGAGTGATAGAGGTGAGGAAGATGATGAAAACGCCAAAGATGAAACGTGTCTCATGGCTCAAGCATCTAGTGAGGTACATTCCGAATCCTCCTATTTTAGTGATGAAAACTCGTCAATAGATAACTTTACGTTAAATATTGAATATAGTAAATTATGTAAAATGAGTCTAAAAATCATCAAAAAAATAAACACTTAAAAACAATTAGAAATAGTTTAGAAAACGAAATTCGTGAGTTAAAAGTAAAAGTGTCAAAACTCGAGAAAAATAAGGAAATTGATCTCGGGTGCACAACTTGTCAAAAACTTAAAACTAAAAACGAGAAAATCAAAGAGGAAGCTTCCACGCTAACTCAATTTGAAAAGAGCACTCACTCACTTAAGGATATGTTAAGTTTTCAAAAACCCTCCAAAGATAAATCGGGTGTAGGTTTTAATTCTTTTGAAGCAGCAACAAGCGGGATTAAACAAATAAAATCTGTAAATCAAAAAATAATGAAACAACAGGTTACGGTCCCTTAAATAAAGAGGTAGATCCCGTGATTGTTCAGACTGACCCCAAATTAATTAAGGGACTGTCTGACTTTTTGTCAACTATGGAAAAATCTGTTTCATTTTCAAAATCAATTTTGGGTCCTAGACCAAAACATATAATTATAAATAATGTTACGGTTCCCGTTGCTAGTGATGATGAAGTTAAACATTTTTATAAACCATCTTTAAAACCCAGAGTTGGATTTACAAAACCCAGAGTTGGATTTACAAAACCCAAAGTTAGGTAAAAAAACCTCCACCTCATAAGAGAACTAATAATTCTCGTCCTCGGTCTAAAACACCACAACCTAGGAGAAACTTCGAGAGACAAAATTACCCAAATATGTATTTTGTAACTTGGAATAATCTCCAACAACAAAGTTACGTACCTTGGGGAACTTGTTCACCATTCTACATCCTAACCAAATGAAACAAATGCAAAGAATGTTTAGTGCTAAAAACTTTGGACCCATGAGATATTGGGGACCAAATGTATGAGTTGTTATGGAATTTAAATAGATATGCTTAGGAATTGACTTGGAGCCCGACGAGTGTATCAAAGATAGTGGATGCACTAAGCACATGACGGGCAACTGAAAACTTTTCCCTACTTACAAATCATATAATGGAGGTAACTTAATTTTTGGTAATAATCTACGCAGTAACATCATTGGAAAAGGTACGATTTCTCATGACTCCCTAAATATTATAAATGTTGAGCATGTAGATAACTTAGGATTTAATTTTATAAGTGTTAGTCAAATATGTGATAATAAGGTCAAGGTAATATTTACCAAGCACGATAGTAAAATAGCTAAGGATGGAAAGGTCATAGGTAGAGGCATTAGGAGAAGTGGCTTATATGTGATGAAATTAAGAAATAGGCCAAAAGACAAAAGATTTCTTACAACGATTGACGCAAACTCCACTTTGTGGAATAGGAGATTAGGTCACGCAAATATGCATTTATTTCAATCGTTAGTGTCTAAGGAATTAGTTAGAAATTTACCTAAACTTAAGTTCGATCAACATTTTTGTGATGCTTGTAACATTGGAAAACAAGCTCACGCCAGTTACAAAGCTAAGAATATGGTCTCAACGACTAGATTCTTAGAACTTCTGCACATGGATCTCTTCGGTCCATCCGTCGTACGGAGTTACGGAGGAAACCTTTACACCTAAGTAATAGTAGATGACTATTCTAGGTATACCTGGACAAGATTTCTTAAAACCAAAACAGAGGTTTTTGAGTAATTTGAAATCTTTATTAAGAAAATTCAAAATCAATTAGGATGTCCAATAGTCTCAACTAGGATAAATCATGGTCGGGAATGGGATAATGAAGTGCAATGTGGAGAGTTTTATAATACCAATGGAATTACTTATAACTTCTTGGCTTCACGCACTTCACAATCAAATGGTGTTGTAGAAAGGAAAAATAAGACTCTACAAAAGATGAGTAGAACAATGTTAAATGAACAATCATTACACAAAATTTTTGGTGTACCGTTGTAGATACGTCAACCTACATACTTAACCGTATCTTGATTAGGCCCCTCTTAGGAAAAACACCATACAAACTCTTGAGAGGCAGGAAACCTATCTTGATTACTTCAAAGTGTTTGGAAGCAAATGCTTCATACTAAACATAAAAGACCACCTCACTAAGTTTGACCCAAAGTCATACGAATGTGTCTTTCTAGGTTACTCCCAAAATAGTAAAGCCTACATCATCCTAAATAAACACAAAATCAAAATCGAAGAATCACTAAACGTGACATTTAATGAAACTCCTCCCCCATATTAAACTTCACCCTTGGTGGATGATGATTTAGATGAAGAAGAAGCAATTAACGTTACCGAAAAGAAAAACTTAGAAAATGACTTTGAGGATGAAACTTTAGAAATTGATAAAATCGTTAATATTAAGGAATCTAAGAATCATCCATTAGAAAACGTCATAGGAAACCTCAACCAAAGAACTCTTAGGTCACAAGCCCAAAACAAAAGTAATTTCTTTTATTTTATATCAACGATAGAACCTAAGAATATAAGTGAAGCTTTAAAAGACAAAAGTTGGATAATTGCAATGCAAGAAGAATTAAATCAATTCATTGAAAATGATGTTTGGGAGTTAGTACCACAACCTAAGTCAATGATGATTATGGAAACTAAGTGGGTATTTAGAAATAAGCCGGAAGAAAATGGCGTTATGTCTAGAAATAAGGCTAGGCTAGTAGCACAAGGTTATAATCAATAAGAAGGTATTGATTATGACGAGACATATGCTCTGGTAGCTAGATTAGAGTTAACTAGGATTTGACTAGCTTATGCTTGTGCCTTAGAATCTAAATTATACCAAATGGACGTAAAAAGTGCATTCCTAAATGGTTTTATCAATGAGGAGGTATACGTGACACAACCTTCGGGATTCATTGATTTCAAAATACCTAGTCATATTTATAAACTTAAGAAAGCTTTGTATGGCCTTAAACAAGCTCTTAAAGCTTGGTACGATAGGTTAAAAGTTTTTCTTATTAAATATGAATATAACATAGGAATGGTAGATAACTCACTTTTTACAAAAAAGAAAGGTTAAATCTCATCATTGTTCAAATATAGGTCGACGATAATATATTCGATTCAACTTTTCAAGAGTTGTGTGATGACTTTGCCAAAATCATTCACGATGAGTTTGAAATGAGCATAATTGGTGAACTAAACTTCTTCCTTGGTTAACAAAAAAATAATAATTAGAAGGCGACAATTTCTTTAATCAATCTGTTAATACACATAATGCCTAAAAATGTTATTTATATTTTTTGACTCCTCTACGTTTTGAAGATGACAAAATGTAAAAACGTCTACGATAAAAATAAATGTTTACGTGTTATTAATCGTAAATTTCCATTTCAACGTAAATCACTTAAGGCATGTATAAATGATGTGCTGTCATGTAGGGTCAATTTATTGATTACCAAGTTTTAAATTTATATTTAGCCGACTTATCCTAAAACAACACTTTAACGGGCAGTGTACCCGATCGGGTGGAGTTTCGTGGTAAGTAGGGTGTCGAACACTAAGAGCGAGGTTTTTAACCTTATATTCTATTAGTATTTGAATTAATCTAATTAAGTTAATTCTAATTACTTGTTAAACCTATGCTAAACCTAGTTCTAATAGTAATGGGGGGGTTTCAGCCTGAGAGACTGGCACAGGTTTTATGATGACAATAATCAATTCTAAACACAATAAACATGCAAAAAAACAATCAAAAGATAAAAGAGCGGTACAAGCCAAATGATAGAAAACTTTATTAGCCAAAACAGAAGGTTTTATTTAATAAAAATATACAAAATATTTTTATTAATAAAAGAAATGTTTTATTTAATTATAAAATTTGAAACTGGTTTTCTTCCCAAAACAAAAGATTCTATACCAGTTTCAACTTTTCCCACTACAAGACAAAAATAGGAGCGTCTACCTAGGGGCGCCCCTTGATAGGCAGAACGACCCCCAGATATATCTGGGACCGCCGAGACTGCCGCCATGAGACGTTCCCATTTCCTGGCTATAAATATTGCACTATTCTCTATAGTTTTTTAAAACCTCTTAGCACGAATTTTTCAAATCTATTTCTCTCTCTAAAACCCTCTTTCTCTCTCTAAATATCTTGATCACTAACACAATTTAATCTTGTTGTAAGTGATCCAATCTCATCTTCTTCCTTCTTCTATCTTCTTCTAAGATCTAAACCTCTATTTTCTTGATCTTGTGTTTGTGTGTAAAATCAGATAGTGTATAAATCTGATTGTGTTGATAGTATGTTGGTTGGTATTTTAGTCTTAAAATACATTGGTGAAGTGGTAGATTGGTTCTAGCTAAGATTAGGACTCGACATTTAGTGTCGGAAAACAACGTAAGCGACTTGTAAACGGTTTTCTCCGCCTAAAGGGAGCTTATTGACATAGTAAAATCTTGAGTCGGATACTCAGGGAGTGGATTAAGGCGAAGAAGAGCTTCGTAGCCGAATCACTATAAATCTTGGTGTTGTGGTTTGATCATTCTTTCCCTTATCTCTTTTATTGTGTTTTGTATAACTTTTATTGTTTAAAATGTGATTGTGAGTAGATAGATTTATTGATTATCTCATATTGTTGGTTGATTAAAACATACAATTCGAATCTATTTAATTTTTGAAGCAACCTTTTAAAACGCCAATTAGCCATTTACTATTCACCCCCCTTCTAGTTTCCATAATCGGTATTAGAAGCCGAGGTCACTTAAGATTTTTAAAATATACTATATTTTAAAGCTTGGATTGATCTATGGATTCCGACAAATATCTAAAAGGGCAATCTATGCAAAGACCACCACTTTTCAAAAGTGATAGTTTTATTTATTGGAAAAATAGATTTGAAACGTATGTAACATCAAAAGATCTTAATCTTTGGCATGTTATTACTAACGGTGATTTTCAACCCATTCAAAATATTCCCGAAACCAAACTAGATGAGATTGTCCCTTTTGAAACAAAATGATGATCATAAGAAAAGACTTGCAAAAAATAACGAAGCCAAAATGGTTATTTAGAACACTTTGCCTAGAAAAGAATATGAAAGAATTTTTATGTGTAATACGGAAAAAAATTTGGAAAACTTTATTAATCACCCATCAAGGTAATAGCCAAGTTAAAAATGTGAGACTTCGTAAAATTCGGGTAATTTATTAATTCATATGTTATTTATATTTTTACCTTTAAGTAAAAATTCTTATTTTTATTGTTACCCGATTCAGTAAATTCTACGCCTTATTTAATTCTAAGCTGCCGTTTAGCTTACTTCTCGTCTTCGTATCCGTTATAGTTCAAATATTTCAATATTTCGCCCCGAGTCTTTTATGAATTTTATTTTTGGTAAAATTTAGTTTCTTTCGCGTCCTGGTTGAACCTTTCTAAAAACCCGTTTCGAACATAAACCTCATTTTATTTTACATTCGCCATTTTTATTATTCTATACAAGTGATAATACTTAACAATTTAAAAAAAAACAATAATAATAAACTCTTCCTTATAAATACCAAACATCCCCTTAATTGTTCTAAGCTCCAACAAAACCAAAAACCAAACATCCTATTTATATTTTTTTTATAAAAATAGAAATTTAGTGGACATTTAATAGATTTCCTTATATTTATAACTCAAATTTCTTTTTACAAAACACAGTTACAAATTGATAAAATGAAAAATCTGCTCTCCCTCTCCTTGCTTCTCTATAACCACGGACCAACAACAACAACACAAAAATCATCACCAAAAATTCAATCAGTCACTTCCTAATAATCCTACATCAACACCACATTAATCCCACCATTATTTCAAGGTTCAATCATCATGCAAGACATTTACAAGATTATGAGATTTTGAAGATTTCTTTAGTTTTTGATACAATTAAGGCTTCAAAGGCTTGATTACAAGTAACATTGAAGATATTTGGTTGTAAAAAAAATCAAGGGTTCGGCTAATAAAGGGGTGTTTGGTTCGACATAAACATAGAACCCACAAGGTTTCATTGTTGATTTTCTTACTAATCTTGCTTCATTGTAAGTATAATTTAACTTTCCTTGATCATATTTAATTTTATGTTGCATGTTTTCAATTATGTGCTAAGAATCCATATATATGAGTATTGAAGGTGTTCTTGATGTTTGGATAAATTATGATTATAGTATTGGATGAAGATTAAGCTTATAATGATGTTGTGATATTGCGAAAGTTTGAAAAATCAAAGTTTGAAGTGGTTTGAAGCTACCCAAATTAGTGCAGAAATTTAGAGTGTCGTTTTGGTCGAGTAAAATTTTTTAAAACTGAAATTATAACTTAAATTATGTTAGGGGACATTAATAGCTTCGAGTCGATAGGTCCCACGTCCCGTAACTTCTAAAAACGAAGTTTTTATGGCCTCCGAAAGTTTAGAAATCAATAAAACCGAATTATGCACTATAAATTTTAATACTTGCTGATACAGTTTTCGTGAGCCGTTTTGGGCCCTTTCCGGTCCGAACCGGCCTTCCGTTAAAACTAAAAAGTTGTTTAGAGTGACGTTTTATCTTTTCGTGAGGTTTGCTAAGTTTAAAAATGTGTTAGTACGGGCCGAAAAGCTTAGAGAAAATCTGCGTTTTTTTTTATTTTTCTAATTGCATCAGATCTAATATAGGGGTGTTTTCGTCCTTTTCTATAGAGTTTTGGGTCTCGGGTAAAACTAAAAAGTCGTTCAAAATGCCGTTTTACTTTCCCTCATAGTTTGCGAAGTCTGAAAATGGGTAATTTTGGGTTAAAGACCGAAGGTCAACCTAGAAAAGGCTTTGACTTAATAAAAGTCAAATTTAGTAAAAATTCTTATAAAGAGATTATATGATGTGGTAAGAGTCTTATAAACTTAAAAATATTTAGGCGAGGAATATTATACTCCATAGGTCGGGTTAGAACTATTTGTCACATCTAAAAATAGTAAGGTCAAAAATTAGTAACTTTCTAAAAGTGAAAACTTTTTCTAAATAGAAATTAAACGAAAGGGTAAATAGTTCGTAAGCTTAAAGAAAAACACTTGGGATGTTATTATAAGAGTTTTAAGGCGAGTGTAGGGATTCTAAGCACATGGTTATGTATATGCAATATATATGTACCTATTATTATTATTTTTTATATGCAATTATGCATTTACATGGAATATTTAAAGCTTCTAATAACGCGCCACTTATATTTAGGTCGTGGTTGATTGGTTGGTGCTTATTCTCCTTATTTGAATTCTTGTCCAACTACTTCTACCTACGGTGAGTTCATAGCCCCACCTTTTCTCTTTCAATGGTTTTCATAAACGGTTTTCGGGGTGAGAATACATGCTCGTTTACTAAGCAAATTTATTGATTTCTACTACATAAGCGTTACATGACTAGTTTTACTAAAGCTTTTACTTGCTTACTACATGATTTTTAATACATGGTTGTTTACTCATTAATTTACTAAAGCTTGATTTGCATACTACATGATTTGAGATCATTGAATTCCTGTATATGAAAATCGAGAGTTTTGAACACATTACTTGTTTTAAATTGGACACAAGTGTTTTTCAATTGTATGCTATTCTAGATTTTATTATTGCCTAGGTTACCACAATGCCAATTAAGTCCCTTTTATCATGAACCGTTAATTACTAGTTGAGTAAGCGTGAATGTTGATCTATCGGGACTGACAATCCTCGCCTTGAATTTCTGGTCATAAGTTGGCCATGGCGCATTTAACAAGTTGAATTCTTTTAGAATGTTTGGCATACATTATGTATACTTCAAAGGGCGTTACGTTAAGGTTTCGGGGTCATGAGCTTAGAGCAATAATACATGTTTTGGACTACTGAATTTGTTTTGTAGTCTACTATTACTTAAATCTTGTGGTCCACTAAACCGTTTGATTACTATAACAATACTTAATGATTGTTTTATGATTATACTATAACAATACTTAATGATTGTTCTGCATGATTAAAACCTATGAAGTTCACTCAACAATTTGTTGACTTTTTAGCATGTTTGCACAGGTTTTTGTTATAATGCGCGGAAGGGTAAGCCGCACGGATATGTAATCGGGAGACTTTTTCCGCATTAGATACATTCGATAAAAATTCGTTTGAAATTTTGTCCATATCTAAACACTTGGGTTATTTTGAAACTGTTGGGACCGTTTAGCAAACGCGATATTTTTAATGTATCAAATGTGAATATTTTTAAATGTACTTTAAAACGTCTCTTTTTGAGGTTGTTTTCCGTGACTTGTACTTTGTGACCATGAAGTAGCACCCCAATTGTTACCGTTCCGCTGCTATTCCGATTTTTGGGGGTGTTACAAAAGATAACAAGATTGACCTTTTGGTACAACAATATGAACAATTCGTCATTTCCGAAGACGAATCTATAGATAGTGCTTTGCTCGATTGATACATGATACGAGTTTAAAAAGCGCCTTGATGAAGGTTACTCTAGCAAGAACTATGTAAAGAACTTTCTTAGGGCTCTACATCCTAAATGGAGAGCAAAGGTCATAGTAGTTGAAGAGTCGAAGGACTTGACATCACTATCTCTTGATGAACTAATCAGGAACCTAAAAGTTTATGAGATGATCATCAAGAAAGATTCCGAAATATTCAAAGGTAAGGGAGAAAGAAAATATCTTGCTTTAAAGGCTAAGAAGGAATCTAGTGATGAAGAATGTTCGACTTCCGGTAGTGAAGATGAAGAGTACGCCATGGCGGTTAGAGGCTTCAAGAAGTTCTTCAAGAGAAAAGGTAGGTTTGTGAGACAACTAAGGAACGACAAAAAGACATTCCAAAGAAGCCGAGACGAGAAGAGCGGCAAAAATGATAGGAAATGTTTTATATGCAGAGATCCAAATCATCTTATTGGAGAATGTCCGAAACCACCAAAGGACAAGAACTATAAATCATTCGTCGAAGGTTCTTGGAGTGATAGTTGTGAAGAAGACGATGAAAAGGATAAACACGAGACATGTCTCATGGCTTAAGCATCTAGTGAGGTACGTTCTGAATCCTCTTACTTTAGTGATGAAAATTTATCAATCGATGATTTTATCTTAGATAGTGAATATGATAATTTATGTAAAATGAGTCTAAAAATA
>BQNB010023440.1:1840-61816 GCA_026074375.1 Tanacetum coccineum
TAAAAGCAAATGCGTACAATACTAAAAATAAATAGTGAATATATTGACGTCGTAAATGACCCTAAAACACGGGGTGTTATACGTCTTATATCACCTTATCCTAAAACACGAACAACAAACGAATTAAACAACACAACAACAAATAACAAATCACAAATCACTTCTTTATCTTCTTAAGATCCTCAAATCATTTCATAATATCACTTAAAACAAATCATAATGTTATGCGGCGGATTGCAACACCAACATTTTACAATCCTTATAGGCAGAGTACCTAATCATTGCAGTGTATTATAGGCAAGACTCGGTGGATTGATCGTTCTCTAGGGGAATAGTGACGTATATATGCTTACTAAGATCTAAAGGTTGAGGAAAGAGTATTTTTTTTGTTTTTACGTTTTTTAGAAAGTAAAGTCCCAATGAAACGAATCTTCTTTAGCTTGTTAAAGCTTAGTTAACTTCGATAAATCCAAACTAACTATATAAGAAACTATAATTGTGAATACTACAAGTTATGCGGAATCTAACTTGCAATACTAAGAAGAACAATGAATACTAAACTTGAAAATATTGATTGCAAATATTCTGCCTAGGTTACGGAATAAATAACTATTAATTGATATGTGTTTGCTGTGTAAATTGTTCCTTTTATACACTAAGGAAACCCTAATGGGCTTACAAAACGAGTCAAGTGATCATGCATATCTATTCCTAATATAACTCATGCATATCACTTTAGCAGTACTAACTATATAATACTAACAGTAAAAAATATTAATTAACAGTACTAACTGAACTGGTAGTACTAACATTTGTACTGGCAGCACTAACTATTCTAACTAGCAGCACTAATGACTTAGACTATTTTTTAAGTTCTTCAATAACAGCATCAAGTTGAACCAGCAGTACTAACTTCCAAAGCTAGCAGTATTAAATTGAATCAACAGTACTAAGTTATAGAAATCCATAATTCCCAACAAACCTCTCCTAAACTTGATATTCACTATGTTAATCATCAAGTTTCTTCAGTATAAGCATCTTGATCACTAGGAGGATGTATCTAAACACTTCTTTATTCTTCTAGCTGTGACTTGATAAACTTGAGAAGCTCAAATGCCATTATGCTCTCAGCTTCAGCTTCTAGCTTCCAGTTCAATATCTTTTGCAGCATTTCCTTGATAAGAATATACCTTTTCTCTACTAACATGTTGAAGCTAGTCAAAGTACCATCCATTAGTAATGTATGAACTCTACAACTTTCATACAATTTCCATCTAATTAGAGTCCAATCCTGCTGATTACTCCAAATTTCATCCTCTGCATTTTGTTCAAACATTACCTTAAGATCTCCCCAAAGCAACAAATTATAACCTTCTAGAGTAGTGTCTTCAAACCTTTTCATCACCAATCTGTGCAAATCTACCAAATCTTGTCTATCAAATTTCCTGAGCATACTGGATAATGATTTGTGATAACTAGTATTCCCATCTGCTTTAATTATCTTATAAACATGTAGATCTTCCATATCAACATTCTCTAAGTTATGAGATTCCCGATCAACTATAGGGTATTTAGCAGATAAAATCTTTGGATCCACAGTCTCTTCTTCATCTGAAACAACTGTTAACCACATTCTTAATTCTTCCTTTTCATGCTCATAGTCTGCAGCTGCTTCTTCATCACTCTTTGCTGATTCTTGTTCCTCTGCAACATCCTCTAGCTTTTGCTTTTTAGCACTTTCTTCACTTTTCTTTTCACCTGCTCTTTTTCTGGCAAGTGTTTTCTTTCTACTTCCCCCAGCTGGCTTGCTACTGCTATCAACCTTCTTTTCACTGTCTTTAATAGCTTCTGTATCCATTGGCTGAAAGTCATCAATCCACCTCTTCTCTTTTTCATACAATCTCTGAATTTCCTCATAAGTCTTGTTCTTTAGTTGTTGATGAGTGTACTTACCCATATGCTTGAGGTAAGTAATCATCCTGTTCCTGACTTGAGTTTTTGTAGGTGGTTTGTTTCTTATTGCCTCTGCTCTTGCTGCTGCCAATTGTTTCTTTCTTTGATCAAAGAATTCTGCTAACAATCTTGCCCTTTCTTCAATTGTGTACTTTTCTTGCTCTTCATGTGTTAGTCTTACAGCCAGTTCATGATCAGCATCTATTCTGGCTTGAATTTCATCAAACTCTTTGGCTAAAGCAGCATTAGTATCATCTTCTTGCCTTTGTCTTTCCTGTTGTGCTCTTTCCAACTCTGCTAATTCTTCCTCATGAAGTCTTTGAGCTAACTCTGCATCTGCTTGAACTTGCAAATCACCTTGATCTCTCATCTTGATTTTCACAGGTTCTTCTTCAACCAGTACACCTTTACCTTTGTCTTTAGGATCAATGGTTGGAAGAGGTTGAAGTGTAGTAATTGATCTGACAGGTCTGACAATTCTAGAAGAGTCTTCTACATCTGTAATAGCAACTCCTTTCTCCTTAGCTTTCTGTTCCTTCATCTTTATCAATGTCTGAGCCATTGCCATAGTGACATCCTCATCATCAAAGACTGTTGTTGTTGTAGGAGGAGTCCTTGGTTCAGCAGTACTAATAGTTACACCAGCAGTACTAACTGGTGCACTAACAGTACTAACTCCAGTTGCAGCAGCATCAACTGTCTCCTCTTCAACATTTTCCATATAATCATCAAGCTCTTCAAAATCCTTATCTTTGAACATTGGCTTTAACTTGTCACTTCTCCTCCCCTGTTTGGATGCATCCTCCTCATCCAAACCATCATCAGAAGAAGTCTCAACTTGTCTGTATTTCCTCCTTCTTGGGTGTGAGATGCTTGACTTCCTTTTTCTTTCCAATTTCTTGACTCTTCTCTTTAGGTTGAGGATCTCCACAGCTTGAGCATCCTTTTCTTTCTCCAAGTCAAGCACCTGTTTTAACAGTTTTGTACATAGCGTAATCAATTCATCTAGTTTCATCCCACCCTCATCACTTCCAGGTGTGTAACCTCACATGAGAGGTGAATCATGAGGTGTAGATGGTACATTATCCGTCAATACAAAAGTTTGTTCCATACTGCCCTCCCCACTTCCAGATGTGTGACCTTCTGAGAGAGGTGGTTCATTGGGCTGTTCAAGTACTCTCTCAAACCGAGTCTAAGCAGGAGTACCCCCCATGGTTTCTTGGCGCCTGGGACTGCCACATGTATCTATTCCCTAAGAAATATCAACATTAGGCATTGCTGCGGTCTGGGTCCTAATTATGTTATCACTGTCCTGTGCTGCATCTAAGCTCGCAACAGTAGTGATAGCCCTTTCCACACTGTCACCCCCTCCTTATGGACAGCCTCATCTGCTCCATGGTCTAGAGGCACACTAGTCTGAGGTAACTCAGTGTCCTTTTTTGTTCTCCTAAGTTTTTGAGTCTTTCTTTTTCTTTAATAAGTAGTGAGTATTTGCCTCAATTGAGCTTTACGTTTGAAGTTCATAGGGAGCTGGTGGAGGTGTTTCAGTTGAGTTGATTCAGTTGAGGTTCTGAAAATTAGTGTGAGATTAGAGGTGGTTGGTTGGGGTTCATGGGATATTGCTGAAACTTCACCCTCAGGTGTCTTGGTTTTGCACAACATTGAGTCAAAAGTTGAGTAACTTTTCCTGAAAAATTTTACTTTTCCTTGCCATATTATGAGAAAACTTTTTCCTGTGTAGGTGTCTCCATAAGTATCATTTAAAGGTTCTGGCAAATCTTTAGCTGGTTTTCAAAAAGTGTTTAAAAAACCTTGGATACATTAAAAATCTCTTTGGATCCAAGTTCCTCAACATACCATCAAAAATTAATTTAGAAAAATTAAATTTTTGACCATTTGCTAAACATATAACTGCTGAAGCCAAATTAGTTAAAAATTCATTCCAAGCAGTTGATTTTGAAACTTATACAATGAAGGATTGGTATGTATCAAAATTACATTGAGGTGAGAAATGAAACCTTTTTGAAAAGTAAGTTTGTAGTAGCTGTCATAATCCATCAACACAAGGTTTTCAAAAAATTTCAATACATTTGTTAGGCAAAGCAATACCCATCCTCTCAGTAAAGAGGTAGATAACTTGTCACTGATGATTTTGATATGACCACAACCTTGCCATCAACAATAGCATGTATTTGCTTCACTAAATTGACTGTTTTGGAAGTGGTAGTATTCCAAAATTGTTCAATGTAAAAAGCATAGATACGGTGGGACTTTATAGTGAGAGCATATTGATTGAACATGTAGAGAAGAAGTCCACAATCTGATGAAACTTAGTGTTCTCCTCTATCTTTTCCAAACAAGCAACCATATTATGTTGATCGGCAAACTTCAAATCCGCCATATAGTGATTGATTTATGAGAAGGGTTTTGGGTTTAAGTTCGTTGATGAGAGTTATGAGGGTTTGGCAAAGTTAATTGAGATATTATAAAGAGAGCTTAAGGGTGTGATTGAACCGACTGAATAAAGTTGAATTTTATCTTGAAATAAAACTTATAAAAGAAAGAAAGATCAAGATTTATCCAAATATAAACCCCTATAAGCGAAGTTGTTGGCAGAAATATCTCAACGGTTATAAATAATTAATGAAAATTTGTTATGCCCTGAACAGTATTAACGGTAACAAAGCAGTACTAAATTTGGCTCAGCGGTACTAACTTTTGCCTAGCAGGTACTAACTTTTGCCCTAGCTGTTACTAACTTTTGTAGCAGTATAACAAAATAGTTACTAGTAGAACCCAGATACTATCATCAATCTCATTATCAAAACCCGTGTAAGCAGCACTAACTAATCCTAGCAGCATCAACTTTTGTACAAAGTTTCATTCAACTGTATAAACTATGTCCAGCAGTACTAAGAGATATCCAACAGTATTGACTCTGTCTTTAATAATTATACAACAACATGCTCTATTCATCACAAGACACACTAGGAAAAGACTAGATACGTCATGTGAGGAATTTTATGTGGATCCATATTTATTGCATAACCATGAATAAAATTTAAGAACTGTTATCCAAACAATTTACCTCCCTCAAACAATACTTTAGAGATTAAGTAATCCAATGCTAACAATTAGAAAGTTAAACCTGTTAACATCAAAAGCCTTTGTGAGAAGATCTGCAACATTGTGGTCTATGTGAATCTTAATCATCTGAATCAACTTCTTCTCGTAACAATCTCTGATGAAATGGTGCCTAATCTCTATGTGCTTGCGTTTTAGAGCGAAACACTAGTTCTTCACATACAAATGGTGCATTTCTCTATCAATGAAATATTGGTGTTCATGAAGGTTGAACCCAAATAATCAAGCATTGATTTCTTAAATCCTTGCACATGTCCACAACAATTTGCAGTAGCACACAATACTCTGACTTCAGTAGTAGAATTTGCACTATAGTCTGCTTCTTCATTGCCATCGAAATAAACCCTTGCCAAGAAATTGCTAATCCTCCTTATTGTGGATAACCTGTTAAGGGCTAGCTCCAGCATAATCACTATCAAAAAAAGCTTCCAAGTCAAATGGTGAATCTCTAGGATACCAAAGGCCCAATTTAGGTTGACCTTTCAAGTATCTAAAGATCCTCTTCACAGCAGGAAGATGTGACATTTTAGGAGTAACTTGAACCTTGCAAAAGCTCAAACAGCAAAAATTAAGTATGGCCTAGAGTTGTTAAGTACATCAATGATCAATCATTGATCTATGTATAATATGAACATCCCACACTATCAGCTTCTTCATCACTGAATCAGGCCTTGTTAGATTTATATAGGAGTGCTTGTTGTCTTTACAGTGGCAAAATCAAATTCTTAATATGTCAGCACATATCTTGGTCTTGGCTATGGAAGATTCCACCTTCGTCTGTTGTACTTGTGACCCTAAGATGATGGTGTGTGCCCCCATTGAACTCATCTGAATTTCTGTGCTTAAGTTTCTCATTCCTTGTGATTTTCTGAAACTTGTTGAGTGCTTAGCCTTGGCCGATCTTGGCGCTAGCATCAATTTAATGCCTCTTTCCGTATGGAAGAAGCTTTCGCTCCTGGAACTTACTCATACTCGCATGACTCTCGAGCTCGCAAACCGATCGGTTGCTTATCCGGTTGGAGTTGCCGAAGATGTCATTGTGAAAGTAGGAAAGTTTCATTTTCCAGCTGACTTCGTTGTCGTCGACTACGATGTCGATCCTCGTGTTCCCCTTATTTTAGGGAGACCCTTTTTGAGGACGGCCCGTGCTCTAGTCGACGTGTTCGGAGAAGAGCTTATTTTGAGAGACGGAGATGAAAAATTAATCTTTCATGCTGATAACACTTCAAAACATCCTCAAAAGCATGCAAATGAGTCGATTAATATGATTAATTTCATTGACATCACATGCGAGGATCGTTTCCCCGAAGTGTTAAAGAAATCAACTCATCCCTCGAGTGGCAGTACCACTCCTCTTTCTAATTCTCTTCCTAGTCTCACACCTTTTGAGACTAGTGATTCTCTTCTCGAGGAGTTCGCCGATGAACTCGCTCTTCTTGACCCATTTCCACCGGGAATTGGTGATGCCGACTTTGATTCGGAGGGAGACATTCTTCTACTTGAGAAGTTATTAAATGATGATCCATCATCTCCTCTCCCTCCGAAAGAACTTAATTTTGAGGAACTTAAAATGATAAAATCTTCGATTGATGATTCTCCCCCTCTTGACGTTTTAGGGGGTAATTATGTGACTTTCTCTAATCCTCTCTCCGATTCTAATGATGATTTTACCTCTAGTGATGACGAGTCACTTCCTGAGGAGGATGTTCCGAAGGAAAATTTTAAAATTTATTCGAACCCTCTTTTTGAATTTGATGACGAGTACATCTCTAGTGGCATAAATCCTCTTTTTAATGAGGTGTTAGAGGACATCGAGAACAAGGACTCTTATGTTTCTAACCTTGATGAGCTGGCTTTGCTAGTCACACCTCTTTTCGATGCTAATGAGGATGAGTGCTTCGACCCAGGAGGCGATATTGATGAGATCGATGCTGATGTTTCTACGGATATTAAGGACGATTATCATGATTCGGAGGGAGATATAATCTATCTTGAGAGTTTGTTTATTAATGACACTATACCTAATCTCCCTCCTGATGTGTTTTTAGATAATGACCCAAAAAGCTTAAATGATGAACCTAAAATTGATAATTTAAAGATTAAGGATAATGTGAGGTTTAACTTTGAGGATTGCCATTATTTTTCCCTTACATTTTTTTATCAAAATCTTTCTTCCTTTTATTACCTATCTTGTGAATTCTCTTCTTTTTCTCTCCTCTAGGAGTGAGGACACCATTTTTTACCTCGACATCTTCGCTTATAGTTTCTATTCCTTAGAGTCGGTGGCATATGAAAGTCCGATGATGATTTTTCCATTCTTCTGTTTCTGCCCCAAGGACAAAGGAATTCAGGGAGAGTCAAGCTCATGACTCGGTTAACAAAAACAAGCGCTTCTCGGGAGGCAACCCGTGTTTCTATATTTATTTCTCTTTTCTAATATGTGTGACGTGATGAGGCTCGCCTCTTCCTTTCTCTTGTTTCGTGGCTTGTGTTTTATGTTCAGGATTGCCCCGGATTAGGAAGACTCTTGTGCTCGTGGTTTTGTCTGTAGTTCACTCGAGTTTCAATCCTTAGCATGCTTATATATAGGAATCCGTTATCCTAGATCTTATTGACTAACGTTTATCTATTAGCATAATTAATAAACGGCTTTAGATTTACATAGAGACCCTTTACACATTGAGGACAATGTTTAGTTCTAGTTTGGGGGGTATCTATCGATTTGATCTTACTTCCATTTGCTTTATCTTCACGTAACCCCGTTTTGCCACCAAAAATACCAAAATATGTGATTTTATGCCATAATTAAAAATTTTCAAAAATAAAATGAGTGTTTTGACATGAATGTTTCACTTTCCGATGGTGAGAACAAGAATGAAATTTTTCTTGATTGTAAGAACCCGTTGCTGCACAAACACTAGCTTGATTGTTATCGGTATTAGGACAATTGTACCAAGCATGAGGCCCACTACAAGTAACATAAATTTCCTCAACCGCTTTAACCGGAGCGGGAGTGACAACTTTTTTAGAAACAATCTCAACTAAGGTCGAAAGTTGGTCTGCAAGCTTATCAATTCTCTCATCCGTTTTATTAACACTTTCCCTAGAAGTCGTATTCATCCTAGAATAACAAACTTTTGATTTGTTTTCAATTATGTTCAAAGCCTCTCTAGTCGTCTTAATCAAAAGATTTCCACCCGTCGCGGCATTTAAGGAGTCTTGATTGTTCTCGTTTAAACCGTTATAAAAGGTATCAACTTGAGTTAACTCTGTAAATCCGTGGTGAGGACAAGCTCTAAGCATTTCCTTAAATTGTTCCCATGCTTCACTAAAAGTTTCCTCGAATTTTTGTGTAAAACGAGAAATTTCATTCTTTAAGTGAGTGGTTTTCGAAGGAGGGAAAAATTGATTCACAAATTTGGTTACGAGATCCTCCCAAGTCAAGATCGAATTAGGTGGTTCTTTCTCGTACCACAATCTTGCGTTCCCCTCAAGCGAATATGGAAACATCATAAGCTTAATAACATCATTCGGCACATCTCTAAATCGTAAAGTCGAGGTAATCCTTTTGAAACTATTAATATGAGCATGGGGATTTTCCCTCTCATAACTGTGAAACGGGTTAGCTTGAACTAGTTGTAACAAATTCGTCTTAATTTCAAAATGATCCGCATTAATTTTCGGTAAAACGATAGCTTCTCCATACCCTTCCGTGGGTGCACGGAGTAGCTCTTCCATTGTACGTTCCGCCATTGGTGCAACTTCAACGATAGTACGAAGCTCGGGTTCGACTATGTTTGGAGCACGTCCTCTATTTTGACGTCTCGGAATGGTTACGTTTGAATTATTTGGAAAATTGGAATTTCTAGTGCGCATGCACTAAACAAACAAATGAAATGATAAAAGAAATGAGAAAAGAAAAAAAAATTGTTTACCGAATAATCAACAAACTTAGGGTAACTCCCTTAAGTAAAATAAATTTTACAAAAGTGGTGCGCCTTTTTCGTAAGTGACACAAACGGTAAAAAAATTTTGAATCTTTGGTTCGGGAACTTATTGATGGATAATACTTCAGTTGAAAGTATTATTTGTTGGTGTTCTTTTACCAACTTTGTAAAAAAAAATTATATTCACGAATTCACAAGAAAAATCGAAAAATCCGGAAGAGCAAATATTTTTGTATTTTTGTATTTATTTAAGTTCTACTTATACTAAAAAGAAAAGAAAAATATTTGTTTACTTTTTGTAATTTTAATTTTTTTTTGTATTTTTGATTTTCTCAAAAGCGTAACTTTCGAAAACGAAAGGTTCTTCAGACCACGATCGACAAATGCAAACGAAGGAATCTTAATCACAAATCCCCGGCCGCGGTGCCAAAAATTTGGTGAGTATATTTTTATACGTATAATAATATAAAGTATAGAAAATTCCAAAACTACCCTTGAGGACAAAGGTAGTAGGAAAAATCTTACAAAAATACTACACGTTTAACCGGTAAGTGATTACCGGGTCGTTTTCCCAAAGATTTATGAAATTGAGACCTCGTTTGTTATTTGGACAATGACTTGAATTGGTTCAAAGATGATTGATTTCTAAAATCCTAATAGTGAGCAAATAAAGGCACAATTAAACCTAACTACGAAAAAACGATAACGGAAAATAAAGTAAACACGACAAATAAGCTAGAACACTGAAATTAAACCCTAAATACTTTTCTAAACTTTTTCTAATTCTAATTAACTATTTAAAAGTAAAAAGCTAAGGAAATTCTAAACCGAGAGTAATTTAAGCCAAAAACGAAGAAAACGAGAACGGGGATCGAATCCCGTTCTTTAAAAAGTGAATTTTCAAAATATTAACCATACAGAAGTAAATTTCAACCTACACCTAGAATATGATAAGAGAAAATTTTATAAAAAAGAAAATTATTTTTTTGATTATTTTTCTATTTTTTTTGATTTTTTAAAGTTTTTAACAAAAATAAATGATTAAAGATACTAAACTTTGAGTTAAAAATCTAAGTAAAGATTCTAAAAATAGCTTATGATAAGCAGAATGCAGGAAAAATGTAAAAACTTAAAAAGCTAAACTAAATAAGCCGGGAAAAAGCTTTTAAGCACTCGAAGTGCTTTTCTATAACAAAACTTAACAAAGTGGTAAAAGAATAAACCACACACCTTAGGACATAAAAGTCCCAAGGGCGCAGTGGTTAGTGTGTTTGTGTGTGGAGTGTTATAAAAAGGGTAGAGGCTAAGTTGAAGTCGGGGGTTTGAGTCTTGCTCACCCCCTACTTCCTTGGTTTCCCCCTTTTTTTTGCAAAATCCTAAAAAAAAGCAAAGTTATAGAAAAGCTAAAAACTATCAATTTTAATAAAAGCTACTATTTTTGAAACTCCCTAAATAAGCTAGAAATCAGCTGAAAAGCCAACGAATTATATAAAACTACTTTTTGAACTTAAGCAACTAATAAGCTAAATTAAACTAAGTTCAAAACAAAATTAGCACCTACTAAATTGACCCTATCTTAATGAGCTAATTTTGAAAAGAAATGAACAAACACTTTAAGCAAGAAAAAGCTTAAATAAGCACAGCAGTGCTAGTTTTAATCTTTAATGCTGCTTCCACTAAATGTCTTAATAAGCTAAGGACATAAACAAAATAAGCTAAGTCTAACTTAATAAACTACTCTATACTAGAAGTAAGCACAAAGAAGCAAGCCATAAGCTGAGGATTTCAAATAAGCACTTATAAGAAAACTGTATACCAAACAGACAACTTAGCTACTTTGAGCTTATTTTTAACTATGCAAACAGATCCTTATGGGTTTCTAACTTATACTACCTTAAACCTTAACCAAAAAGCTACATGAAACAATTTTTAAAAATCATTTTAAAAGACAAATGCTTATTGAAAAAGCTCCTTGAAAACTGCTTATTAACTCAGTAGGAGCTGAGTATGTTTTTGATTTTCAAAAGACAAAATGCTAATTTTGAGCTTAAAAATAGATAAGCAAATGGACTTCTTAAAACAAATCAAGCTCAAACTGATTTAAAGTAGCCTATAATCTACTTGTATAATTAAAGTCAAGATCTAAGAACTGTTATTATCCTCTAAAAAATTGAATTGAAAAAGGTTGTTTGTCATTATTATGCTGCTGATGCATTTGACCACCAAGTGAACCAATTCTCAAATCTAATAATTGCAGGCTATAGGACTAGTTTCTACTACTTTAAAAATACTAAAGTAAATGCAAAAATAACAAAACCAATGGCTAAAAGAGACTTGAGCTAAAAATGCTAGACTAATTAAACTTATACTAACAGAATCTAATAACTATCTACTAACTTGATTGAAAACTAGATTTTAACATTTAAGCACCTTAAATCCTTTCACCATAAACCTTAAAATGATGATTTGAGTCAAGTTAAAGGACCAAATGAGTCTTGGCAGTACTAACTTAAGTTAGTACTGCCATGACCCAAACACCACTTTAAATAACTAAAATTCATTTTTAGATTATATTTTTGAGATTTAATGTACAAAGTTAAAATACCAGATAGTCATAAGCTATAAACAGACCTAATAAGCAGATTTAAACAAACTAATAAGCAAGAACAATAAGCTATAAGCTAAACTAATATTTTTAGTTTTTCAAACTGTTTTTCATAAAAACTACTTGCAAACTAATTTTTTCCTAAGAAGTATACTAAATAAGCAACAGATAAGTACACTAAGCAGAAATAAGCAATTCTAATCCATAATAAGCAATCAATAAGCAGTTTAAAGCTAATAAGCAAAATTTAAAGCTACAAAAGAAAATTTTAAGAAACTTACAATAGCCTATGCTCAAACAAGGCTACAATTGCTCCAAGAGCTGATCAACAAGCTCCAGCTTATCCTAAGATAAGCTGGTGTGGTCCTGGAAGCCCTTCCATTATTGGCTTCCCTTCCATAATAAGTTGTGGTAATTTTAGGAGTGAGTTTGAGTCTTATTAAGCTTAGTTAGGCTTTATAAAAGCTTAACTAAGTGAAGAGCTAGCTTAATAGTGTAAATGATAGCTTAATGAGCTTAAAAGAGCATGATTAAACTAGATTGTTTATAAGGAAAAACATGAATTGCACTTTGAACTTAAATGAAAACAAACTTTTATTCAAACTTTTATTACTAATTTGAAACTGGTGATAACAAGCTAAATGAAAGTTACATTAAGTAAAAACAATAAGCTAAGAAAAATTACATAAGCTAATTCTATAAGCTACACTAAAACTGGAAAAGTAAAGATAATTGTGAGTGAGGGGGTGAGCTCTATTTATAAGGGCTGAGTGAAGCTTCTAGGTCTTGGATACTCCTCATCCATACAGTCTTGATCTTAACCCTGTGAATCCTTGCCAATCCATTAGATCTTCTTATGTTACCGTTGATCAATTAAGTGAACACACGGAATTGTCAGCGAGGCATTCCCGTGTCAGAAGGCCTGTACTTCTTTTATTCAATGTTTTTTAGTGCAAATTTTCCCCTTTTTGGTGCGTTTCTTTGAAAACGCGTGTCATCCTCTTGAGTCATCTTGACCAATCAAAGCCCTTTGGTGACATTTCGCTTGCCAGCGTGTAGCATAGTACTCGAATCTATTCCACACGCTCTTAATTGGAACTTTACCACCCTTATTTTAATGCAGGGTAAAACAGAGATGAAGATGAATAGTAACAACGAAATTTCCCGCGCCCTTTTTCTCTTTTTATAACATTGTTTGACCCGTGGGTTTGGGTGGTTTGACCTAGCTCGAGAAAATGGACAATGGGCACATGTTTATTATTTAGGCTCGGCATGGATATAAGAATTTGTATAGAGTTTAACGACTACGGGTGTTAGTGGTTTTTTAGTGACTTTTTGTGAATGTGACCATTGTTGACCATGGGGTTTGACTTTGATGACATTGCTATAAACTTCCGACTCTTGTGCACTCTATCCGTATCCCGTGGTTCCGTGTACCCGGTTTTGACCGTTTTCCTTGTGATTTTAGCAATATTCCGTACCTAACACATCACAAATGACAAACAACAAGCAAAATACAAACATAATTAGCACATTTGTTCAATTTTAAGGGCCATTTTTGTATACAAAGGATATGTGATTTCTCAACATCTCAATTACTAGAAAAAATATATTTTCAGAAAGATATGATGAGAAAATTACCCTTTTTTTTTGTTCGTATAGGAAAGGATAAAGTTCAAATCGTTCCCGAGTCGTTTTCCCAACGAAGCGTGAATTTGAAAATCTTGTTTCGGTTCGTGATCGCGTGCTTGAATAATTGATATTTTGGATTCTAAATCTAATAACGCAAAGGGAAAGCACATAAAGGCATGCTAAACTAGAAATAAAGGCAACTTAAAATTCTAACGACATTTAAAACAATTATAATCTAATTAATAACTAAAATTAGCTAACTAATTAACTAAAAATGACAATTTAAAACTCTAAAAACTCAAAATGCAAATTTCTTAAACTAAAATGTATTAAACTAATTTTGAAAAAACAAAAATTATTTTTTTATATTTTTAAACTATTTAAAACTAAATAATACTAAAAATTAAACTAAAAATACTAAACTTAATTCTAAAAATTTGAGAAAATTACTAAAAATACTAGACACTATTCTTGAGGTTTACAAAGAAAAACGATTCAAAAAGCTTCAACCAATAAGTTGTTAAAAATCAAATAAGCTGAATAAGCTTAAAACTAAAATGCATATAAGAATTTAATGAAACTAAACCATAAAGAAAAAGACCCAAGGGCAGGATGGTAAGACATGTGTGTTGTGTGGGGGAGGTCATAGGTCCGAGTCCTGTGATTATCCCTTTTTGGAAAACATTTTTTTTTACTTTTCTTTTTGAAAAAGCTAAAGATTAAGGAAAAATAAGCAACTTTAATAAAGAGCTCAAAACCAAAACTTATTAATAAGCTAGAATAAGCATAAATGAAAGTAATAGTTTGGCTTAATAAAGAGTATAAGATACCAAGCTAAAGTGTTTGGACTTTTGGACTCAATAAGCTAATAAGAAAACTAATAAGCTAAAAACAGACTTAGTCCCATACCTAATAAGCACTAAGGACTAGATTTAAGCAAACAAAATAAGCTGAAAAGCAACAAAAGACATTAAGACAGTTGACACCAAAAGACTTTTAAAGGACTTTTGACAAACTTTTTAAGCTAATTTTGAGACTAATAAGCACTAGGTAAAAAGCTGAAAACTAAAAACAGATTAAGTCCTATACTCTAATAACACAAATAAGCAAGAATTAAGCAAACTTGATAAACAAATGAACTAGAAAAGACAAATGCAAATGACAGTTTACTCTATTTTCTTGGCTTTTTGAAAATAAATGACTACTTGTTGCTTGAAATTTAAGACTCAAAGCTATTTTTACTAAATGAAAACTTGAAACAGATTAATACTAGACTATAATGAGCTAAATTAAACAAAAATTTACCTAAATTAAGCTATGATATGACCTCAAATGATCTGCATAATTAGGCTTTCTAAGAACAACCTAACTACTAACTATTTTTGTTCTAAAAGACTAAAAGGTTTTTCCAAAGTCTTATGACTTTAAACAGATGTGCATCGATTCAAATGAGACCCATTCTGAGTACAAAAACCACAACTTCAGCATTCATTTTATAAATTCAGCAAATAAGCAGTTTGAAAGAACCCTTTTAATAGCATACTTGAGTTTTTGATTAAACAGACTTCAAAACTTAACAAAACCTATTTAAACTTATAAAAAACTAGTATTTAGACTTAGTAAGAGCTTATGAAATCCATTTGATCTCCAAAATCAGACTAAACAAAATTTTGCTAAGATTAAACTACTTATCACAAACACTCCTTTAAATTTTAAAAATTAACTTTTAAGCTAAAACATATCCAAATAAGCCCTAATTTATGAAAACAGATTAAGAACTAAGCATTTTAATGACAAATAAGCAAGAACTCTAGAAAAATAAGCACTGAATAATAAGCTACACTATTAAGTAGATAAGACTTCTAAACTAGCAGATTTACTCTAAAATTGATATAGCTCAAATTAAACTACTTCTAGCTAAAGACTAAACATATTAAGCTATTATTTAGACAGAATAAGCACATTATAAAACTATCTTAGCACACATTTAAGGCCAAAAATATGATAAGAAGAATAAGAAATTAAGCTACATAGTAAAAATGAACTAACCTTGTCCTTTGCTCAAAACAAGGACATATAAATGCTCTTTAGAGCTTATCTACAAGCTCCAGCTTATTTTCATAAGCTAGTAAAGTCCCATAAGCCCATCCATTTTTGGCTTATCTTCCACATTTAAGCTTAAACTGATTTTTTAGATGAATTAAGTGAAAGGCTTATTCAGTTAAGCTATTAGCAAGATTAATTGAGTAAGTATTAGCTTTTTATGTAGTAAGAGCTTATTTAATGATATCCAAACACATTTTAAACGAATTTGCATAAAAGTAAAAACATGAATTTAACACACAATTTAAAAGGAAACTGCAATTTTATTAATGATGAAAGGTTTACAAACTATTAAAATGAAGTTACAATAAGTAAAATACAATAAGCTGAGAATTTAAGCTAAAAACGACTAAAAACTAGATTAAAAACTACATATCAACTATGTGATTTCAATCTCTATTTATAGTGAAGAGGAGAAGCTTCTAGGCCTTGAGGAGCGTCACTTTGCTTTAATCATGACCCTTCAATCATAACAAACTCTGAATCCATCAATATGAGCCCTTAGATTGCTTCCACGTCTTCTTATCCAATGGGAGTGCTTAGGATTGCCAACGTGGCCTGCTGTGATGTCAGAGCTTGCCACGTTGGCCTTCTAGAAGAGGTAGGAGTATGTGCGGAGTGGAGTTAATCCATTGTTACCCATACTAGTAGTTGCAGGGTAAAAACGAAAAGGATGGATGAACACTAACAAAGGGCGGTTTTTTATCACTTTGACTTGGGTCAGAGGCTTTTGGGATTGGGCTTTTTATTTTACTTGGGCTTGGACTTATTTTAAAATGGATTTGGATTTTTCAGTGTAGGCATATATTTAGGAAAAAGAGTTAGTATAATTAATGGCTGACTTGGCCCATTAAACGAGTACGGGTTGGCTTCGTTTTCTCACGCTCTTCCAATCTTGTGCTTAGTTTTGTCCTTTTTGGCTTCGTTTTTGTTCTTTTATGAATATCTGTTACCTGCAAGACACAATTCACAATACAGACAAATACAATGTAGTTTTTATGTATTTTTGGTCATTTAAGCTCGTTTTAATAAAGAAAATTGATATGTGATTAAACACATATCACAACCCCTATTTAGATGTAACTGACGTTTGCAGGCACAACAACCAACTTTGGGTTGTTTGACCAAAAATGCACCAACTGTAAACAAAGTCTTCTTGCTATGATAGGTAGCCGTATAAATAGGTTCTTTTTAGGAAGTGCACATCTTAGCAAGCTCTATGATCTGACGGGAGCAAGAGATCCAAATCTGAAAGAAACCTAATATTTACATCTTGTACTTTCACCTCACGGTCCTTGTTAAGAAGGCTTTTTCGGATTTTTTTTCCTTTCTTATGTAAATCCAAAGCCTTGTCATCCAGTGGCTCATGCTTACGCAACTTGCACTGATGCGTGAAAGACTCGTGGAGGTGGCCTATTAGTATGGACACACTTGGTAACATAAAACCCCATCCAAGCACCATATAGAACCATTACATCGATTTCTTTCATCCTCACCACTCAAACATTAGCATGGCTGACCAACATTTATTAGATAGCCTAAACACGAAAGACAACAATGTATTAATAATCGAACAAAGGATAATAGTGCATAGGATCATATACCGTATCAGAGAGAAACTACGTTTGCATTTTTATGCATCACAATGATCGAAGCCAAACAAATATTATATAAATTAGATTTACAAAAACACCGCATACATTATACGAAAACTGCATCACCATACACTAATGCCAAATAATGTAAAGTATTGTTGTTAAGGATAAAATATGTAACTGTGTTGTCGCTGATCTGCGTGGCAGAAACTTTTGTATGCACCGTACACAAAGTTCCCACAATAACAACATCAATGGCAAGCTGAAAACATGAATTCAGATATAAGAACATATTCCGAATGCGCTTCGGGGCTCTAAAGACAATCGAAAAGTTTTGGAATTTCAAAGATGTAAAAACAAAATTTAAAAAATACAAATACATTTCCACATCGGGTGTAATAAATTTTAACATCCCTAAAGATCGTTGATTTTATAAAATAACAGACATCGAGGACCTTAAACCCGTATGATTTTTTTTAAATACAATCGAAAAAGCACATTGAAGGAAATTATTACCTACATCTTGAAGAATTTAGAAAATAATAGAAGCAACAAACCTCTTAACAACTAAACCTTAAAGAGATCATGGTGAACTGGATTAAAAAAAGAACCACACAGTTGTAGATGTTTTTCTTAGTGGGCTTTTCGGTTGCTAAGTCGCGTTAGTTGCAATAAAATATTAGGCGCAACCATCCATCCATTTCGCGCTGCAAAACAACAAAATCGAAATATCATCAGTGCCAAACAAAATACTGGTCATACCATGTTAGGAATCGAGAAAAGACTCGGTCACTGCTAATATAGTACCTCGTAGCTCGTAGGTAATCATTCGGTTATAAGTTAAGCTAATCGGGCCAAGCCCATGGATAATCATGGTTTGGCCGGCCCAATGTAAGGATATATATACCCTCTCCATGCCTTGGAGAGGGTGTTGGTCATTTGTTACACAAACTAATACATTCTACTTTCTCTCTTTATAAGTGATCATCCACCTCTCTTTCTCTCTCTAGCTTTCCTTTAGAATCAAATCTACATACTTGGTTTGTGATATCATCAATTGGTATCAGTCGCCATGTGGTGATTGCGTGAGGTTGTGTGCGTTTTTAAGATCAAAACATACGAGTTTTAAAGTTTTAAAAAGGGTTCGTATGTTTTTTATAAAAACAAAAATTCTGGTGTTTAAAACCTTTAAGTTTGTGATTTTATGATGTTACTAGCCTAGATATAGTTAGTTGTACAAAAGTTTTTAATCAGAAAAATACAAATATGGTGGTAACTCTTCACATATCTTATGTATTATATGTAAATATAAAAATATAAAAACTCAACTTTTTTTTCATTTTTTATATATAAATTTTTACAAACAAAAAATACAAAAACATAAAACAAGAAAATCATAAAAATGTATAAAAGCATACAAAAACGTACAAAACATGCTAAAACGTATAAAATCGAATGAAAACGTATAAAAACGTATAAAACAGACGAAAATGTAGAAAGACGGACGAAAACGTATAAAAACTGACGAAAACGTATAAAAACTGATGAAAACGCACAAAAACGGACAAAACCGGAAAAAATGTATAAAAACGGACAAAATGTATAAAAACAGACGAAAATGTATAAAACCCATGAAAACGTTTAAAAAATACATGAACACGTATAAAAATTGATGAAAACGTATAACCATGGATGAAAACATATAAAAACTGATGAAAAGTGTAAAAATATGACGAAAACGTAAAAAAAATGGACAAAAACGAGAAAAACGTATAAAAACCCACGAAAACGTAAAAAACAGACGAAAACGTAAAAAGACAGACACAAACATACAAAAACGGAGAAAACGTAAAAAGACAGACACAAACGGACAAAAACGGAGAAAACGTATAAAAACGGGCGAAAGCGTATGAAAACGGGCGAAAACATATAAAAACGAACAAACGCGTAAAAAAGGGACGAAAATGTGTAAAAACGGATAATGATGGATGAAATGTATGTAAACATATAAAAACGTTCAAAAAGGTTGAAAACGTATAAAAGCCGATGAAAACGTACAAAACGATTGAAAACGTATAAAACGGATGAAGACGTAGAAAAACGGACGAAAACGTATCTAAACACATTAGACTTTTTTTCCATGTTATTTGATGTTAAATTTTACTTTTAAAATTATTTAGTTTCTCGTATTAGACTTTTTTTGTTTTATAATTTAGTTGGTTGGTTTATAATATTTGTTTTTGTGTTTCGAATATGTCTTTATAATATTACAAAAGTGAATAGAGAATTGAGATAGAAAAGACAACACTTAAACATGTTTTCTAGATTTGTAAAATGAAAAACACAAACGCATGTTTCTGTAACTAAACACATTTTCTAAAATTTTCAATTGTTTTATGGAGATAGAAATCTTTTTATTTTCTCTACAAAACAGGAAATAAGAAACGAAGGCAAAATTTCTCCAACTAAACACAACTTAAATGTTCTTATTATCTATTTGGATTATGAGGAATATGCCTTACTGTCGAATTTTTAAGTATATTTGCTATATTTTTTTGCTTAAAGCTTTTGGGATCAATTGTGTCGTTTTTATCATTATAGTGATCCATATAGTATGATCAATTGGGTTGTTTCAATCATCGTTTTGATAAAAGTTTAACAATAAATTTTCATGTTTTGATTTTCACGGTGACATGCACAAGTTAACTAACGCGTAGGCTAAGTTTAATGGTTCAAAAAAAGTGTCAACATTGGATGGTTTAAAGTTCATATTAAGTAGAATTCATATGCGTGTGTAGGTTGCTCTAATCAAGAGGCTTGTGCTTATGCTCCTAAAGGTGATTCAGGTCACATTCTTCAATCTTGCTTTTAATAATTTCGAGCTCAAATTGACTTAGTTATGTGAATTAATAAAGTTAGTAATATTGGGGGTGTTTGGGTAAACTTATTTGAAAAGTTGTTTTTGATACTAATAATAAGTTAAGCATTTTTATTCCATATTGCTTACCTTTCTGAGCTTATTTATGGGGTATTTTTCAAAGCTTATGCTTTTAGCATCAAGTCTTTTCATAGGGTTCTTAACAAAAGACTTTTTTTTAATTATCAAGAAACCTTTAAACACTTTGTGATAATGTTTGGCTAAACCTTCAAATAGTTTATGGTTACTTTTTTGTAAATGTTAAATCAAGTGACATGGGGTTTTTCTTATAAATATTGTTTAGACTTTATATGAGTAGAGACGAGTTCAAATAAAACAACGTGTTATCCTAAAAAAGGTAGGATAAAATTATGGCCCTTAGATGGCAAAATTAAAGGCTGAGATTTGTAGTGGCAGTTTGTAATTTTGTAGAGTTTTAAATTACAAAATATAAAACAAAAGGGCACAAAGGTCATTTAAGCAAACTAATTGTTAGCACATTTTGATCGGTTACTGAAAATTTGCTACAGTCACGGGCTTTATTCCACTTCAATAAAAAAGAGAGTCTATTCCACGAAACTGAATATGATAACGATGATGATTTCTATATTTGTGTTTCTTAACCATATATTGAATCTTCTTATTTCAATAACTTTTGTTCACCCTTCTTATATCAAAATCAGATTTGTTATTTCCATTATCATGTTCTTAGTCTTCGCTATTAATTTTCTTTTTCCAAAGATTCATTTTTAGGTTTGTCGATGATCGATAATAACAAATATGATTGACGATGTCTGATAATGATCGTTGGTGATACTTAACTTGATAATGTACATGATTGATGATGGTTATGACTTGACATTGTAACCGATAATTCGTTGATGATATAACAATGATGAAGATGATCGATGATTATTCAAAACCACGATGCAAAATCGACGATGACGATGATGCTTGATGATGATGCAAAACCCGAAAGTTATGATGATGCAAAAATCGAAAATTAAGATGATGCAAGTCCATTCCTCCATCCACAATTAATTTTCAAAATGATTTTAAATCTTTGTTTAGTTTCTTGAAGGCAACCCCTCGTTTTCTTTGTTTTTTATTCTTGATTTCAGTTTTCATTTCTTATTTTTCTACTTGATGATGATGTTGATGATCGTAAACTCGCTGATGTTTATCGTGCGGATATGCTGACGATGCTAAGAGGATGATTACATCTGATTACAGTGATGCTAATGATCAATGACACTGATGTCACATCCGATGTTGCGAAAATGATGACGATGAACGACAATGCCAAAAGAATTTGTGATTATGATGAACGATGATGAAGATGAACGATGATGCCAGAAATATTGATGATGATGATTAATGAAGATGCAAATAAAAAACAATATTCACCTAAAATTGATGATTTATCTCTCTAAAATTGACGATGATGCCAAAAGCAATAATGCCATAAAAGATGTGCAAGTTGATAACCTGGATGTTAGCTTGCGGAACCCGAACATGTGAAGAACTTGCACAGAAAAAAACACAAAGTATTACTCAAATGATTACTCTTTTATTAATCGAATAAACTTGAAAGAATGACATACTAGACCTCTCCCCCCTCACCTCTTTTTATACAGATGGGGGGGGGGGGGGGGGGGGGGGGGAACAAACCGACTCTAACAAGCCCTATGTCCTAGTCGGCTATGAATACAAATAATGGAAAAATCATGTAGCTTGGGACTCAAGCAAACACCAAACGACCCTTATTCTAATTCTATTCGACTAATAACAACTTGACTTAACGCTAAGACCACTAGACTTATTCGAAGTTACTATGAAGACTAAACATAACAATTTCCACCTTAGGCTTTATATTAGCCTACACCGACACTTAGCAACTCCAAGCAGTGTTGTAACTTTAGTCTAGGTACAACCTTATCGTCAAGGCATCCGCAACATTGTGTTCGGTACCCACCTTCAGAACTTTAACCGTCTTTGCTTCCAAGACTTCTATGATAAAGTGATAACGCACATTGATGTACTTAATCCTCTCATGAAAAACATGATTCCGCAATAAGTGAATCGCACCCTGATTATCACAATTAACTGCCACAGTGTTAAGCTCCATGCCCAACTCTTCTAAGAGTCCCCTAGCCCAAATGCTTCCATCTCACAGCCTCCTTAAGGGCCATATATACCCCGCCTCTGTAGTTGAAAGAGCCACCACGTGTTGTAGCGTTGCCTTCCAACTTACAACACATCCCTGTACTAAAAATGCGTAACCAGTGATAGACCTACCTTTGTGCTTGAGAGAAAAACACACACACACACTTTTACAAAAGTGAGCTTCCTCCCTCCATGGAAGTATAGAGGGGGTATTTATAGTCCTAGTGACACACAACTATCGTAGCTTGTCATTATTAGTCCCTATGTGTCACGCTATAAATAAACTAATATAATTCCGGATATGTCACCATATTTTAAGGCTAACAAAAAATCATGTAGCTTGGGACTCAAGCAAACACCAAACGACCCTTATTCTAATTCTATTCGACTAATAATAACTTGAATTAACACTAAGACCACTAGACTTATTTGAAGCTATTATGAAGACTAAACATAACAATTTACACCTTAGGCTTCATATTAGCCTACACCGACACTTAGCAACTCCAAGCAGTGTTGTAACTTTAGTCTAGGTACCACCTTCATCAAAGCATCCGCAACATTGTGTTCGGTACCCACCTTCAGAACTTTAACCGTCTTTGCTTCCAAGACTTCTATGATAAAGTGATAACGCACATTGATGTGCTTAATCCTCTCATGAAAAACATGATTCCGCAATAAGTGAATCGCACCCTGATTATCACAATTAACTGCCACAGTGTTAAGCTCCATGCCCAACTCTTCCAAGAGTCCCCTTAGCCAAATAGCTTCCTTCACAGCCTCCTTAAGGGCCATATATACCCCGCCTCTGTAGTTGAAAGAGCCACCACGTGTTGTAGCGTTGCCTTCCAACTTACAACACATCCCTGTACTAAAAATGCGTAACCAGTGATAGACCTACCTTTATCCGGATCCTTAACGTAGTCTGAATCAACAAAACCTGTTACGTCCACATGGTTGCCACGATCAGTCCCATACACCAATCCCACGTTTGCAGTGCCTCGTAAATATTTCAAAATCCACTTCACTGCTTCCCAATGATTTTTACCCGGTTTCGCCAAATATCTGCTAACTACACTTATCGCATACGCTATGTCTGGCCTCGTGCACACCATCAAGTACATTAAGCTCCTAACCGCATTTGCATACAACACCTTACTCATCCTTTCAACATCATAATCCCTAACCAGGCAATCCTTCAACGACAGCTTGAAGTGCCCACCCAATGGCATCTGAACCGATTTCCTATTGTCTATTCTAAAATTATTCAGAATCTTAGAAATGTACCCGGATTGTGACACCCTCAGAATCTTATGACTCCGATCCTTGACGATCTCCATACCAAGTATCTTCTTTGCTTCCCCAAGCTCCTTTATGACGAACTCCTTTTTAAGCAAAGACTTGATAGACCCAATCCCAGCCTTGCTTTTACAAGCAATCATTATATCATCTACATATAACAATAGATATGTATACTCACCTGGTGCATAACTCATGTAATATACGCAGCTGTCGTAACTGCTACGCTTGAACCCATTGCTCAACATGTACTCATCGAACCTCCTATACCCAGGGGTGGCAATTTCTGACCCGACACGAAACCCGACCTGAAACCGACATGAAAATTAACAAGTTCGGGTTGAATCTAAATATGTTTGGGTTGGGTTTGGGTCGACATATCTAACCCATTTATTAAACAGGTCAGGTTCGGGTTGAGAATAAATTAATCAGGTTAGACCCGCCAACCCGTTTAAGATTTTTTCTTAAATTTAAAATTATTTATATTTTATTATATTGGTTGAATAGGTTAAACAGGTAGACCCACAAACCTATTTAACATGTTTAATCCGTGTAATGTGCCAAGTTTTATATATAAAATGGGTTAAATGGGTCAACCCGAAACCCGTTTAACCTATTTAACCCGTATAACCTATTTAACCCACCAACCCAAGTATATATACAGGTTAAATGGGTCAGGTTCGGGTTGGAGTTTTCTGACCCGCCAACCTGTCAACCCGAACCCGACACGAATTGCCACCCCTACCTATACCATTGCCTAGGTGACTGCTTCAAACCATAAATAGATTTCTTTAACAAACATACCTTGTTACCTTGTTCATATCCCTATGGCTGCCTCATGTAGATCACTTCTTCAAGATTTCCATGTAAAAATGCCATCTTTACATCAAGCTCCTCCAGATCTTAATCTTTACACGCAGTCAATGCAAGTATAACCCGAATAGATGTGTGTCGAACTACCAGAGAAAATACTTCATTGTAATCAATACCTGCCCTCTGTGTGAATCCATGAGCCACTAACCTTACCTTGTACCTAGGATTTTGAACACCTTCAATCCCTTCCTTTATCTTGAACAGCTATTTACAGCTCACTAGCTTTTGCCTAACTGGATGATCTACTAACTCCCAAGTCTTGTTCTTCCTCAGAGAATCCATCTCTTCTTTTATAGCAACTTTCCACTTAGAACTATCTTCACAAGCAACTGCCTCTTGGTATGTCAACGGTTCATGAGTATCTTCTTACTCTGCTGCAGCAAATACGTAATCAGCCATATTACTTTCATCTTGAAACCTCAAAGGTTTCGTTCGTGTCCTTGGCTCTCTATCCCGAGTTAACTGATAATCTGTGAGATTCGATGTCTGATCAGTTTCTTAATCCCCTGCATCTTCATCATCGCCATCTTCCTGATCTGTCTGATCTTCCTCAAGCGTATGATTATTTAACCTCTCCATTTCCACCTCAACCTGTAATTCCTCAACAGACTTATCATTACATGCACTAGAATTATTCAACGTGTCTTTGTACATGACACTTTTATTGAAGACCACTTTCCTGCTAGTGACTATTTTAGGTGATTCACCATCAAGCCTATATAGTTTATACCCCTTCACACCCTCAGGATACCCCAAAAGAACACATTTTACCACTCTCGACTCAAGCTTACCTTGTTTAACGTATGAATATGCGACACAACCAAAAATCCCCAACATCCCATAGTCACTTGGATGTCCCGACCACATCTCTATAGGTGTCTTTTTCTCAATCGCTGTCGATGGTGACCTATTGATAAGATATGTGGCTGTACATGTCGCTTCCGCCCAGAAGGTTTTGGGCAATCCAGACCAAATTAATAAACAGCGTACCTTATCCATGAGAGTTCTATTCATAAGTTCTGCTAACTCATTCTGCTGCGGCGTCCCAGCAACTGTCGAATGTCTAGCAATCCCACTCTTAACGCATAGCTGCTCAAACTCGGTTACAGAACTCAAGACCTTTATCCGTCCTCAACTTCTTAACCGTCCTCCCAGTCTGATTCTCTACTAAATGCTTCCACTCTTTGAACTTTCTAAATGCCTCGTGTTTGAACCTGAGAATATAAACCTATACCCTCCTGGAATAATCATCAACAATAGATAAGAAATACCTCTTACCTCCCAATGATTCCACCTGAGACGGACCCCATAAGTCTGAATGAACATAGTTTATCACTCCATGAGTAGTGTGCCTTCCTACACCGAATCTGACTCGATGTGACTTTCCCAGAACACAATTCTTACAAAAATCGAGCTTACCTAGACTCTCCTTGCCAAATAGACCTTGCTTTTCCAGCACCTGTAGTCCCGCCTCACAGATATGTCCCAGTCTTTTACGCCAAACCTGCGCAAGACTGTCTTTTTCATCAACACTAGCATTAAGCTCACCTGCCACTGCATAGCCATCCAAAGAGTATACGTAATTTTCCCTTCGTGTTCCTGATAAAACAACCTTAGAACCATTAATCACCTTGACTTTGCCCGACTGCAATTTTACGGTATATCCCTCTTTTTTAAGAGTTCCCAGCGATATCAAGTTTCTTTTCAATTCAGGAATATACCTGACATTGCTTAACACAAAACTTGACCCATCTCTTAGTTGTACCCTCACCTTGCCAATACCTCTGATCTTACACTCTCTGTTGTCACCCAACAATACACTGCCCCCATCGCATTCCAAAAAATCAAATAATATATCTAACCTGGGTGTCATGTGGTATGAACATCCTGAATCCATCATTAAATCTAGCAGAGCCTCTGCACTCATCATCGTCATCACCTCAGAATCGTTATAAATCGAACCACTAGAGCTTGGCTGATCCTCTTTTTTGACATAACCTATTGACTTATTGCGATTATTCTTCGGATAATTTCTCTTCAAGTGATCCTCAGATTGGCAAATATAGCACTTGAATCTTCCACCTCGAGACTTCAATCTTGACTTTCCCCTTGACTGACGTGAATCCCTACGATCAGTTCTTCCCCTCACATATAACCCTTTACCATCATCCCCCTTCGCCTTAGACCTTTCTTTGATTTCCTTTGAATTTAGTATGGCCATCACATCCACCAAAGTCAAAGCTTCCCGTCCATAAATCAAGGTATCCACAAAGTGTTCTTATGATGCTGGTAAAGAAGTGAGTAATAATAAAGCAAGATCTTCATCCTCGAATTATACCTCAATATTTGCTAAATCAAGAACGATTTTGTTGAACTCGTCTATATGCTCGGAAATCTTTCATCCAGCCGACATGTAAATGTATATAACTTCTTCTTCAGGTACAAATTGTTGGCTAAGGACTTTGTCATGTACAAAGTCTCGAGCTTGGTACAAACCCTCGCTGCAGTCATCTCCTCGGTAACCTCTCTCAGAACCTTGTTACCTAAACACAAAATCATGGCACTATGAGCTTTCTTGTTTAGCTCAGCTTTTGCTTCAGCTTCCATATCCGAGGGTAAAACCTCCAGAGCCGCTTCACATCCATGTTAGATTAATAAAGCGCGCATCTTGATTCTCCATAACCCGAAATCACTAGTTCCATCGAATTTCTCGATGTCAAACTTGGATCCCGTCATTCTTTATCTTTTCCTTGATTTGCTAAACCTTGTGAAAAACCCTCACAATCACAAAACAACAAAGTCCCTTGTGCAAAATCCCTATAAAATAATAGTTCTTTTAATTAAAAACTAAACTTAAAAAAAATCAATATTTAAAACTTATAACAAGTTTTTAATAGAACCTAGCCCAATAATATTCTTTAAATCCTGTTTAAATAAAACCCTTGGCCAAATATATTCTTTGCAGTTGACTTTAGATCACAGCCAACACAACCACTCGTTTTCTTCTTCTTCTTTAACTCTTACTCTGATGATAGAAAAAGAACCGACACCAACTCCTCCGTTGATCTCCAATCGCCGGAAACTAACGAACCTCAGATCTTCTACACCTTGTCGCGAACCCGGACAATCGAAGACCCAAGAACCCTTAACTGTCGATCCTTGCTACCTTTGTCGTTCAAGATCCGAACAACAAGAACCCTTTTTGGAGTCGATAACCGGTAGCCCAAACAGAATATGACTTCTGCTCCTTCCAAATGAACACCAAAAAGAAAAAAACTTCAATTAATCGGTCCTAGTAACCAGCGAAACTCGCAAACTGAGCTCTGATACCACTTGTAGGATGTTACCAACCTACCACCTAGATGTTAGCTTGTGGAACCCGAATCTGTGAAGAACTTGCACAGCTTATAATCGACAGAAAAGAACACAAGGTATTACCCAAATGATTACTCTTTTGTTAATCAAATGAACTTGAAAGAATGACATACTAGACCTCTCCCCCCTTACCTCCTTTTATAAAGATAAGAGGGGTGGGAAGGGAGAACAAACCGACTCTAACAATCCCTAAGTCCTAGTCGGCTATGAATACAAATAAAGGAAAAACCGTGTAGCTTGGGACTCAAGCAAACACCAAACGACACTTATTCTAATCCTATTCGACTAATAACAACTTGACTTAACACTAAGACCCCTAGACTTATTCGAAGCTACTATGAAGACTAAACATAACAAGATGATTATGACAAAGGATTTGATATAATGTTGATGCAAAATATTTTTATATGCAAAATCTAACAAGGTTAAAGATACATATAAAAAGTTGAAAAGTATTCACGTAAAAAGATGGTCAAAGACGCAGATAAAAATATAGGCCATACAAAAATTAAAAATATTACGATACTACCCTATGGAGGCTTGGAGACACGCCAAAACTACTCATAAAACTTAGTCTATAAAAATTAAATACAACCAGGAACAGAATTCGCGAGAGCAAGAAAATCGAAGCAGTATATAGTGTTCCCGGTCGTTTTGTCCCAAGGAGGGCTATGAATGGAAAGTCCAAGATACGATTGTGATTGATGTTTAAATATAATAAAGGAATGATTGTCACATACTGAAAACAAATGCTTCATAAAAACAAACAAAGAAACATAGACTATAACAAGCATAAAAGCTAGAAATGAGAAAACACTAAAACTTGAAGGCTGAAACACAAATAAGCTCAAACAAGTTTAAGACAAACCAAATAAACTAAACCAACTCTAAATAAGCAAATACAAAAAGCAATTAAGCTAAATTAATCAAGGTAAACACAACAGTACTAACAACAGTACTAACAGTATTAACTACCAGTACTAACTAGAGTAAGTACTGCGAGGCTTAAGGTTAGTACTGTTAGCTTTTTTTTAAGGTTTAGTATTGCTAGCCTAAACAAAACACAATTAAACAAGAAATGAGCAAATAAGCTAAAACAGAAATTCACCTAACCTTAATAAGCACTTAGTAATAAGAATAAGCAACTAGAATAAACTAATATGATAAATGAGCTAGAAAACTAAAACTGATAAACTATTGAGAATACTTTAAAAAGGAAAATAAACTTAAATAAGCAAACAGTAAAGGAAAATAGTTTAATCTACTCTAAAAAGCTAAGGAAACTAACAAGCTGAAATAATAACTGATAAGTAGAATGACTACCAGTACTAACCTCTAACTAACATATTAACTGTATTAGTAACAGCTAGTGCTGAGTTAATACTGCTACCTTTGAAATCCAAGAAAATGAACTAGCAGTACTAACTTGGAGTTAGTACTGGTAGCTTTAAGTTAGTGCTGTTCCAAAAGTGAACTAGAGTATTAACTCAAAACTAACAGTTTTATCAAATGAACTAACAGTGCTAACTTGAAAGTTGCACAAATCACTTTTAAATTAACAATTAAGCAAGATAAGCACTAAAAGTAGTTCTGCAGTAAATAAGAACAATAAGAAAAAGAGAAACTTACAACACCTTGCTCAACAGGGTCAAATAAAGAATCTACAAGCTCAAGCTTGTATAAAACAAGCTAGTGAGAGTCCATAAGCCCATCCATAACTGGCTTATCATCCATAACATAAGCTGTGGTATATTTGAGAGTGATATTTGTGATTTTCTCTTAACTACTTAACTTTTTATTTGTACTTAATGAAAACAGCTTATAAGTAAGCTGTGGTGAGGGCTTTTTGAACACAAAACAATATGATTAAGAAACTTAACACTGGTATTGTAAATTGACTTAAGAACTTCAAACTTGCATTAATCTTGGTGTTACAAAGCTGAAAGTAAAAGCTGTAAATGACTTAAGAATTAAGCTAAGATTAAAAACTGAAATTAATTAAAAGCTAACTAGTTACTAACATGCCTCAAAGGCTTACAAAAGCTCTATTTATAGCCGAAGTCTTGGACTTGCAGCTTGTGCTTCTTTGTAGAGATAAAAACAAGTGTGCTTGTTGTGTGAGGAGAATTCAAAGCAAATCCCAGCCTTTGATTTCATTTGTGCTTCTTTGGAGTCAATCTTAGCCATTGAAGATACTTGGGAAAGGTGAGGGATTGCCAACATGGCTTTTATACAACTGGGGGGGGTAGTAGGGTGGATGAAATGATTTTGGCTAGGGTGAGAAGTGGTTTTGCAGGGAAGAAGGTATGGGGCGACATACCAGTTGTAACTGGGTTTTAGGGTGGGAAAGAAGACTTTTTGGGGGAAGTATGCAGTTTGGTCCCCTGAAGTTGTATAACTTAAATGCAATATCTACCCGGTTGGCAGTTTTGGCCCTTGTCTTTTTAATCTTTTGTAATACAACTTTAGGCTTGGCAGTTTTAGCCCCTCAAGTTGTAAAATCTTCATGCGGATGACTTTAGACTTCGACTTGACTTGGTCCTTTCCTTCCCGTGCTTGGAATTGCTTGCTTTTGGCTTTCTTTTTGCTCTTTTTCTTGAATATCCGTTTCCTGCACAATACAAATGCAAACATACAAATACAATGTATTTTTGGTATGTTTTTAGTCATTTAGGTCCGCTTAATATAGAAAATGGTATGTGTATTTAAACACATATCAAAATCCCCCATACTAAGGTATTGTGTGTCCTCACGCAATGTTATGAAGTAAACATGTAAGCCCCGTTTTCACCATTTTCTGAATTTACACTAACTACAACTAATATTTTTGGATTTTCTCATTTTTTAACAAGTTTGACTTTCTTTATTTATTAACACTGGGATCATAGAATGAGAAGCGTCCGTAGAGTGATCTACGGATGTCCTGACGGATAAATTCATCGTCCTCGATTTTTCACAAGTTCCAAGCTAAGCAATTAAACAAGATCATTGTCGATATAAGTCTATATGTTAAGCCCTCATACTTATGACTTGTGAATTTTCAACTCCCAACATGGATATACGATTGAATGTGTGTACTCATTTTAATTTAACCATAGACCAACTTATTTTCATAGTCATAATTCAAAATGAATCATGACTCAAAGCAACAACTTATTAAGACTTCGTAACTTGATTTCGAGATTTAAACTTTAGAACTTTTTGCAACATCCTTTTCAGTATTTCTTCTGAAATTATCATGTTATGATGAAATCTTTTGCCTTGAATTCAGTAAATAAATGTTTCTCTTGGTGAGCTTTTAGCAATTACAGGCTCATTGAAGAAATGCCTGCAGTGTATATTGTTATCGAAACTATTAAATCTTTGAACTTTGAGGAGTGTTTGGGTAAGGATATTAGATATGTAATTATAACGGTATTAGAATTTCATAGCTTATTTTCATAGTTCTGAACCATAATGTAAATTTTTAAATAAATAAAAGCAAACTTTCTAATTGAAAATGAGTTAGCCACGATGTTTTATTGTGGTCGGGTCTTTGTAATTGTTTAGGGTACATTGATTAAGTTAGATTATGGTGAATATGTGATTGCAATTAGGAGTGTTAATTAGTTATAGAACAATGAGGCAAATAAAATATGGATGATTTATTAGAATTCATTAGGCTAAGTGCTCTCACGGAGTGTTTGGGTTAGATTATTACAAATAGGTCGTCACTTATGTAAATGTTATCTTTCTGGATTTTTTTTTTCAAAAATTCAGATGATCTTTCTTAGTTGGTGGTTTGGTAAACTTAATCTATTTTGAAAATGATACCACAATAATCTTATAAGCAACTTAAATAAGGTTACCCAAACGCCCCTTTAGTAACTATATATTGCTATAGCAAGTAATTTGTATATCTCCTTCATCTTTTTATGGTTATAGATCATATTATAAAGGTATTTCCTTCATCTTTTTATGGCAAGGTATTGAAATTTGATATTCTTTTATTAATGAACTTACGTAGAGCATAGTATTGTTCTTTGTAATAAATTAATATGACTGTGCCATATTTGCAATGCAAAATTCTTTTCCTGTTGATCGACTTAACACTCTTATAGTGTTATAATACGTGGGTTAGAAGGTTAATGCAAAGACGCCAAAGTGTCATTTGGCCCAAAAAAATTACTCCCTCCGTCCTATTTTTATTGTCCTCATTTGACTTTTTAAAGTCTTTCTTTTGCAACTTTGATCTTTAATATTTTTGTTTGTGTTATATAATATTTGATGCAAAATATATGAATGGATTGGTTTTTAAATATATTTTCATTGGTATAATTTTTATAAAGTATTATATAACACAAACAAAAATATTAAAGATCAAAGTTGAAAAAAATGACTTCAAAAAGTCAAATGAGGACAATAAAAGTAGGACGGATGGAGTAGTTTATTTATATGACCCATAAGTTACAATTGCAAGTGTTTCTAATAAGATTTGGCTACTCGTACTTCGTCGCGAAGCGTTTTGTACCAAAATTGAAAAGTGTCTTAGCTTTAAAGGAGACTTTATTACACTAAAGTATTTTGGATTAAAACTGAAAAGTGAATTAACTTTGACGGAGGGTTTTAAAGTATTTTGGATTAAAACTGAAAAGTGACTTAACTTTGAGGAGGGGGGATGAGGGTTTATTAAAAATAAGAAGAATATGAGGTGAAAGGGGGGGGGGGGGGTTAATTAAAATTGAAGAATTTGAGGAGGGTATTATAAAAATAGAGAATGATTATTATTAAATTGGTTACTATTCACTTTGGATTAAAATAACATTTTAAATATTATTAAATTGGTTACTATTCATTTTATGAGGGGAGCAACTAGCCAGTCCACATTTAGTATATATATATATATATATATATATATATATATATATATATAAATGATATCCGTGTATTAATATATTATTATGTGAATACACACAAAATATTACTTGCATATATCTTCAAGACAAAATAATTAAATAGTTACAATTGACCGGAATTAACACCTTCATAAGCTCACGAGAGTCTGTATTACTACTAGAATGTAACTGAATCTGTGTTACATTTTAACTAACTAGCAACATATAGGGTAGTTAAATACTACCATATCACCTTCAAGTAGGTTCGATAATTTACAAGTTGCGTGTATTATTGGTGCTTATTAATTGTTTTTTTGCAAGATCATCTTGAAGGTTGTATTTGTATTTGGTATATACAAGATCAAACTGTATTGTTGTATTGGTGTATGTAAAGTTGGAACTTGGAACCAAGTTTTTTTATGTCAAATCTAAATTAAGTGACATTCATGTGATATATGGTATGTTGTACATTCAGTATCTAGATTAATTTTAGGGTGTGGATATTGACACAATTGTTACTTGATGACGTATAGTATGAATAACATGCCCACTAGGATTAATTCGTACTATACACATTTGGGCCTAGGCCCAACACGACAAAACATACGAGCTGTCACTAAGCCCAAAGATAAGCTGGTCGCGGCTCAGATGTTTCAAGACGCACGCAAATAAGGCACTTCCGCAACACACATTCGGAAGGCAACCTGTGTCCACAACAATGATTACAAGCGGATCCTTGCCCGACAAGGGTCCCACTCTAATGTAGGACATCGGAAGATAGTTTCGTTCACAGCCAATGCTAATGAACAGGTTAATGGCAAATGCCAAGAAACCTAAGCTGGTTTCTAGTTCACGTAGGAACAGAAGGATAAAACGTGAAAACACGTATAAAAGAAATCTGAATAATATTGATTGAATTTAATAGAATGAATTACAATATGCTGGAATTTAGTTTATATAGACCTAGAATCATAATCCTAAACCAACTAAAATTAAAAGTTTCCTAATTAATAAAATAAAGATAAACTTAAGAAAATCCTTGTTGACCAAGTAATAATCTTTTCCAGATTTACTTGGATTTCTTTCTAGATTTATTTGGATTTTCTTGTTCTCCAAATCTTAATTTATATTCATCCTTTTTCCTTTTTTCCAGTTCTGGTCCCCCATCATTCCCCCCTTCTTGAAAAGAACTCGACCACGAGTTCATAATGGGATTTAGCACCTGGTCCGGGGAATAGTAGTTACACATATATTCTTGTCCTTGTTCCTTCTCGAGCACAACATAATCCGATTCTTCTTTTCTTTGGTTGTTGTTGCTTGAACTTCATCCAAATAAGGACATAGTGTGAACTTGCGACCTCCTTTAGAAAAGGTGTAGGTATTCTCCTTTCCTTTGTGCACCACATTCATGTCAGATTGCCAAGGTCTTCCTAATAGAAAATGGCAATCCATGTCTACTATATCAAACAGAACTGTGTCTTTGTATTTTCCCATGGCAAAAAGGACCTCGCATTGCTCGGTTACTCTTACCTCTCCAACGGCTTTAATCCAACCAATCTTGTATGGTTTTGGATGTTTCTTTGGTGTCAACTTGAGACAAGTCACAATGTCTCACGAGATGATATTCTCACTACTTCCCCCGTCAACGATAACGTTGATCACTTATTGGTTAATCTTGCACCGTGTTTGGAAGATGTTGTGTCGTTGACTGTCTTCACTTTTCTTAGTACTAGCAAGTACTAATCGTCAAACAAGACCTAAGAAGGCTTCACTATGATCATCATCATCTTCAAAAACAACATTAAGACTAATAATTATTCCCTCGTCTTCAGATTCACTATGCGCCTTATCTCCTTCTGCTAGGTTAACACGCTTTGTAGCTCGACATTGATTTGAGGTATGACTGACTTCTTGGGATTTAAAACACTTATTACCAACGGGCCGGGCATATGGGTTGATAGATGACTTGTTTATGGCATGTGTAGAGGTAGTGGTGGTTGTGGTCTTCTTCTTTCCACCATCAACTTCATGTGTGGATTTGGAATGATCTACTTGGGCATCACCTCCTGATTGGCTACTGCTGCTTTGATTTGTATCCGTTTTGGTTTTGTACATGGAGCTACCAATTCCTTGTTTTTTGATTGTTTGTTTAGCTTTCAAGGCTATGCAAACAGCTTCATTGATAGTCCATGTTGTTTGAAGAGATACTATGGCTTGAATATCATATCGAAGGCCATTGTTGAACCTCACAACTTGTTGTGCATCAGATTCGCTTAGTTGATTACAAGATGCAAGTCTCATGAATTCTTCAGCATATTCAGTGACGATTTAAGTCGATTGATGACAATTTTGATATAAAGAATATAGCGTTTGTTCGTAATCGACCGGAAGAAACCGCGCGAACATTACTCTCTTCATCTTGCGCCATGTGCAAATTGGTTGCTTTCGTTGACGCCGACGACATGTTTGAAGGTTGTCCCACCAAGATGAAGCAGCTCATCTCAACTTATAAGCAACGTATTTGACTTGGGAGTCTTCGGGAATGTCCATGTGTTCAAAATACTTTTCTGTTTCGGAAACCCAATCAAGAAAATCTTCAATGTTTAATGATCCCAAAAACGTTGGTATGTCCGCCTTTATCCTAGGCATACGTTTTCTTTGCTGATTCACGGGATCAGCTTGATCACCTTTTTCGTCTTCGTCACTTGAGGACCCATAACGACTGTTATCACATTTTGGTTGTTCGCGAATATTGAGTGCCTCGAGAATTTTGGTATTATGCTCGATTTGTTGCTGTGATTGTTGTTGCAGTTGTTGCTGCAACTATAGTGATTGTTGCTGCAATTGTTGTTGAATCGCTTATAAGGCTTGCGAAAGTGCGTTATTATCGGTCATGGTCACTTAAAAAAAACTTCTTTTTTTCGTGAATAGTACGATGAACAGTGCGATGAACAGTAACTTTGCGATGAACAGTTTTTTTAAGAAAATAGAAATACAAGGATAGATGATCTTGGAGTTGAAAATAGGGAGAAACCTAATACATAACTTACTAGAACTTTGATGGTTCGAATTAGCTTGAATCTGAATATGATGGAACCAAGGGTATCACTCAGGTAACCTACTCTATTAACCACCTGATGTACACAGGGACAGGGAAGATAGTTTCGTTCAACACCAACGCTAATGTAACAGTTTAATAGCAAATGCCAAGAAAACCTAGTCTGGTTTTCAATATCACGAAGGAACAAAGGATAAAACGTGAAACACAATAAAAGAAATCTGAATAATATATGATTGAATTAATAGAATGAAGTACAATAAGATGGAATAAGTTTTAAATATACCTAGACTCATAATCTAAACCACTAAAATTCAAAGTGTTTCCTAATTAAATAGAAAATAAAGATAAACTTAAGAAATCCTTGTTGCCAGAAATAATCTTATTCCTAATTTACTTGGATTTCTTTCCAGATTTATTTAGATTTTCTTATTCTCTATATCTTAATCTATAATCATCCTTTTTCCTTTTTTCCAGTTTTGGTCCCCCATCACACTCTAGCCACTAACAATCATAAGCGAAATACCAGGAAAACCTAGTATTTGGCTCACCTATAAAAGGGGGTCTCTGACATTCCAAAAAGGTACGATTTTATGACTCATATTTACACACATATACTCTGACATTCCCTGACAACATGGTTTCTTACTCTTACGCCGGAGCTTAATCGTGGTGTCCGTCCCCATGGTAAGGCTAACAGTTTGCTCTCATTTGTGCAAGAAGTCGTCTCATCACTTGGTTTAGTACAAGATCCAATCCACCAACAACTTATTAGCTCAACCCAATAAGCATTCCCAATCCATCTTGTACCCCATCATACTTTTGTACTAACAAGTTGGCACCATCTGTAGGACCCATTACACAACTATGTTTTTAAAAATACTCACCATGAGCACACGTTCAGGCCCCTCTCCTACCGCACCTACGTCCGCCGTGCGAAATACGGTAGGACAAGGAAAAGAAATGTCGCAAGGAAATCTGAATGGGCCTGCGCCTAACGCAGCCCTCAGGGAATATTGTGATAAGTATTACAACCAATTGTTACCGATCCTAGCTGAGAAAATGCACCAAGAGAAGGTACAACAAGAAAAGCTCAAGGCAGTGAAAGCCTCTCTTAACTTCGAAAAGGTCTCACAGCACTCCGAATTAAGGACACCGAGTAGAAGGAGGGACCTCAAAAAAAGTATGGGATCTAGACGTATCCACAGTGTGTCTGGAAGTCCCGAGCCAATACACGACCGATCTGAATCACCATGAAAGAAAGATACAGAAAGAAAAACAGTGTTCAAGAGGATGGAGAAGGGTGTATTCCATAGGCTAGGAGACAAGGGGAAGAATATATCTACATACTCGGATGACTCAATGCGTCAGTCGTATCCACAGTGTGTCTGGAAGTCTCGAGCCAAGATAAGACCGATCCGAATCACCACGAAAGAAAGATACGAAAAGAAAAACAGTGTTCAAGAGGCTAGAGAAGGGTGTATTCCACTGGCTAGGAGACAAGGGGAAGAATATATCCACATACTCGGACTACTCAAGGCGTCAGTCGTATCACAGCAGTCGCAGAGATACTGAAAGTTGTTACCAAAGTTCCCGCTCAAGAGGAATAGAAGTCGCTCCTGAGAAACACCGTAACAAAAGAGTATCCTCACGTAGAACGGAAGCACTATCAGAGAGCGAAGGTAGTGCAGGAGGACACTAGAAGTCACGATCCAAAAAGCAAAGGTCAAGCATTGAGGATGGCGATTTATCCCAGCCATGGGTATGTGAGGAAACTGATCCGTTCACTCTTCGCATCTGCTATTTTCATCTCCCGAAAAGGACCCGTATGCCAAGTCATGTAAAAACATATGGCGGAAGTGGGGATCTAGAAGATCACCTCAAAATCTTTCAAGTGGCGGCAAAAGTGGAACGTTGGGCGATGCCAACATGGTTCCACATGTTCAATTCCATATTGACTGGATCCGCTAGGGTATGGTTTGATGATCTCCCACCAGAATCCGTAGACAGCTACGATGACCTGAAAGAGGCATTTATGGCAAATTTCCGACAGTAAAAGAAATGCATCAAAGATCCTATGGAAATCCACCATATCAAGCAGAGAGAAGGAGAGTCTACGGATAATTTCGTGCGTAGATTCAAGATTGAAAGCAGGGATGTAAAAGGGGCACCAGAAATCATGAGAATCTCAGGGTTCATGCATTGAATTACAAACCCTGAGCTGATCAAACGTTTGCATGAAAAAATCCCATAAGTCAGTAGATGAGATGATGAAGATAACCACATCCTTCCTCGGGGGGAGGTGGCCTCCGGCAACCAAGAGCAGAAGAAGTCACTCCCGCCATGGAACCAACATGAGGCCGGACATAAACAAAACTTCAAAAAAGGAGGTTTTAAAAATCAGCACAGGTCAGAGCGAAGGCAGGACAAATTTACTCTTCTCTCAAAATCTCCAAAAGAGATTCTGGCCTTGGAAAAAGGAAAATTTAAAACCCCACCTCCAATGACGACCTCGGTCAAAAAAAGAAACAACAATAAATTTTGCGAGTTTCACGAAGAAGTGGGGCATAACACTGATGAATGTATGCACTTGAAGAGGCAAATTGAAGAGCTACTTAAAGCATGAAAGCTGTCACATGTAATCAAAGAACTGAAGCAAAACGGTGGGAAGGATCAGCCAAAAACAAACAAGAAAGGAGAAGCATCCAGTAAGGATAAGGCCTTGGCAATCCTGATGGTACAACCGTGGCAAAGGGTGGCTAGACAAAGAATTACCCAAAGTTTTTCTCCTGATCTAGAAATCTCATTCCCACCTCTAGAAGAAGAAGAAGTAACCGAAGGCCCAATGATAATTAAAGCATAAATTGGGGGCTACTTCATACACCAAATGTATGTGGATGGCGGGTCCGCTTCAGAAATACTGTACAAACATTGCTTTAATAGACTCCGCCTGAAAATAAAAAATCAAATGGTTCCGGCCACTGCCCCCTTAATAAGGTTCAATGGTGAAATCATATGGCCGTTAGCACAATTGTCACTACTGGTAAAGATTGGAGATGAAGAACATTCAACCTCGGCTTGGATGATTTTTGTGATAGTAAGATCATCATCTCCATACAACAGAATCATTGGAAGACAGGGATTCAGGAAAATACAAGCAGTTCCGTCAACAACCCACGGACTATTGAAATTTCTTGTAACAGGAGGGATACTCAAACTAAAAAGCAGTAAAATCATCCCAATTGAATGTACAGCGGTCTCAGGACCAGAGGGACAACCTCCAGGCGCCCATCAAGCCACAGAAGAAAGAATTAAGGTAGCAATAAACCCAAATTACCTAGAACAAACAATAATGATTAGGTCTACCCTTACAGAGGAAGGACAAAACAAGCTATGTGACTTACTTCAACATAACCTAAACGTGTTCGCTTGGAAACCCGCAAATATGACCGGCGTCCCAAGGCATATAGCGGAACATCGATTGAACATAAGGGAAGGATGCCCCCTGGTCAGGAAAAAAAGGAGAAGCCAAGCAGCAGACAGAAATCGGGCAATACAAGAGGAAGTTGAAAAGCTCATTGATGATGGTATCATGAAAGAGGCCCACTACCACAACTGGTTATCTAATCCAGTAATGGTAAAAAAGCATGACGGTAGCTGGAGGATGTGTGTAGACTTTAAAGACCTGAACAAAGCATGCCCTAAAGACGGTTATCCGCTACCGGAAAGAGATTGGAAGGTGGAGTCCCTTTGTGGGTTCCCCTTTAAATGTTTTCTGGATGCATACAAGGGTTACCACCAAATAAAAATGGCGAAAGAAGATGAAGAGAAAACAACATTCATCATAAGCCAAGGAATATTCTGCTACTCTAAGATGCCTTTCGGTCTTAGAAATGCTGGGGCAACATACCAGTGTTTGGTGGATGATACACGACTCCAAACACACTATATATAGAATAATATATAATATATAAGTATATAAGGATGGAGTCACACCCCCAAATTTCACTATAGCGGAAGACTGGATTTAGGTTTGTGACTTCATGGCGTGAAGAGGACTTAATACGAGAGATATACCTCTACATGCCAATATACCAATGCAGACTCCTTATATTCCGTAAAGTAGAACACCAGAGAAAACATTGCTAAAGTGTCAACATAATGTTGGTGAGCTCATAGGTTTTATTGTTTGATAATAATGATGAACCACAAGATTTATAACCATAGCATGAAATATAGTAATCCTATATATCACAATGAAAAGTATTTACTATTGTCTAAGCTCATGACACCGAAGCGTTAACAAGTATCATCGTAGATAAGCCCATGCAGATGTTCAAACCGCGACATCCATAACTGACTCAAATGAAATTGTGTTTGCTTGACTAATGTCAGTCCAAGACAAACAGGGATGTCAATCCTGATAGATCTATCCATAACATTCGCACTTACGAGTAATTAACGGTTCATGATAAATTGGGAAATATAGCAAGTTGGGTTGAATAGGGACTTAGACCCAATAGTAAATCAAATAATGTACTTGTGTTCAACTGTTAAAAATAAGCAATGTTCTCACCCCAAAAATTGATTTAAAATAGTAAAGTAAGGGCTATGAAAACTCACCTTGTCGGTTAATCGTATGTACATCTTATGACAAAGTCTGAGTTTACATTCCAAATCTTAATGTATGAAATGAATTATGTAAATGGGTCATAAAAGGGCTTTGTCGCTTATGTGATTACGTTTTATGTTTTCAAAATGTTGGTTAAACCGTTGGCTCTAGGGACGACTTTACGCCCACAGGTACATGAAACAAGTCATTTCCTAATTTTTCTCAATGACTATATGTACAATTTTCAGTACATAACTCGTTCCCGATTGTTATAGGAAGATAACGCTTTCAGTGCGCTTACTCTTAAATAGAAGAGAATCTTCTATCATGTTTTAAAATCGTTGAAACACAATTTTTCAAAAGAACTTTCAATGTCAAATGGTCCACAATATAATGTTGTGTATTTTTCCATAAAAAGTGGTATTTGTTAAAATTGTGTGTTCAACACTCCCTTCCTCGAATATGTTTAAAGAATTGTAGTACGTAGAATGTCATTTTATGTGAATCAATTTCTGAGGGGGAGCTTTTAAAACAAAGCCTTTTAATGTGTTGGATACATCTCATAAATGTCAATTTTATGTATCCAAACACATTTCGTGAAATTAAAATGTGGAAACTTAATAATGTCAATTTATTAATATACAATTTGTTTCCACTTAAGGCCATCTCACTCCGTCTTCAACATTTTGTGGTGTCATATCAATTTTCATTTTAAATGACAGTTTAATAAATATTGGTATCCCACATACCGACCAATGTGTAGGAAACCCAATTTTTTTTTTCTTATGTAAAAGCTGATTTTTTTCCTCACTCGAAAGTTTAGATTTTCTATGGCATCAAAGATTCGAGCCTTTTGTTTCATCTGTTGTTATGAATGTTGCTGCAGTAGTTGTGATTGGTGTTGCAGTTGTTGTGATAGTAGTTGTGATTGTTGCCGCAGTTGTTGTTGAATCTCTTGCAGGGCTTGCAAAAGTGCGGTATTATCGGTCATGGTCACTTAAAAAAAGAAACTTTTTTTCGTGAACAGTATGAATGAATAGTAACGATGAACAATAGTTTTTTAGTAAATAGAATACAAGGATAGATGATCTGGAGTTAGAATTAGGAGAAACCTAATACGATAACTTACCAGAACTTGATGGTTCAAATTCGATGAATCGAATATGATTGAACCAAGGGTTATCACTCATGGTAGACCTGCTCTAATACCACCTGATGTAGGACAGCGGAAGATAGTTTCGTTCACAGCCAACGCTAATGAACAGGTTAATGGCAAATGCCAAGAAACCTAGGCTGGTTTCTAGTTCACGTAGGAACAGAAGGATAAAACGTGAAAACACGTATAAAAGAAATCTGAATAATATTGATTGAATTTAATAGAATGAATTACAATATGCTGGAATTTAGTTTATATAGACCTAGAATCATAATCCTAAACCAACTAAAATTAAAAGTTTCCTAATTAATAAAATAAAGATAAACTTAAGAAAATCCTTGTTGACCAAGTAATAATCTTTTCCAGATTTACTTGGATTTCTTTCCAGATTTATTTGGATTTTCTTGTTCTCCAAATCTTAATCTATAATCATCCTTTTTCCTTTTTTTCCAGTTCTGGTCCCCCATCATTCTCCCCTTCTTGAAAAGAACTCGACCACGAGTTCATAATGGGATTTAGCACCTGGTCCGGGGGAATAGTAGTTACACATATATTCTTGTCCTTGTTCCTTCTCGAGCACAACATAATCTGATTCTTCTTTTCTTTGGTTGTTGTTGCTTGAACTTCATCCGAATAAGGACATAGTGTGAACTTGCGACCTCCTTTAGAAAAGGTGTAGGTATTCTCCTTTCCTTTGTGCACCACATTCATGTCAGATTGCCAAGGTCTTCCTAATAGAACATGACAATCCATGTCTACTATATCAAACAGAACCGTGTCTTTGTATTTTCCCATGGCAAAAAGGACCTCGCATTGCTCGGTTACTCTTACCTCTCCAACGGCTTTAATCCAACCAATCTTGTATGGTTTTGGATGTTTCTTTGGTGTCAACTTGAGACGAGTCACAATGTCTCGTGAGATGATATTATCACTACTTCCCCCGTCAACGATAACGTTGAACACTTCTTGGTTAATCTTGCACCGTGTTTGGAAGATGTTGTGTCGTTGACTGTCTTCACTTTTCTTAGTACTAGCAAGTACTAATCGTCGAACAAGACCTAAGAAGGCTTCACTATGATCATCATCATCTTCAAAAACAGCATTAGGACTAATAATTATTCCCTCGTCTTCAGATTCACTATGCGCCTTATCACCTTCTGCTAGGTTAACACGCTTTGTAGCTCGACATTGATTTGAGGTATGACCGACTTCTTGGCATTTAAAACACTTATTACCAACGGGCCGGGCATATGGGTTGATAGATGACTTGTTTATGGCATGTGTAGAGGTAGTGGTGGTTGTGGTCTTCTTCTTTCCACCATCAACTTCATGTGTGGATTTGGAATGATCTACTTGGGCATCACCTCCTGATTGGCTACTGCTGCTTTGATTTGTATCCGTTTTGGTTTTGTACATGGAGCTACCAGTTCCTTGTTTTTTGATTGTTTGTTCAGCTTTCAAGGCTATGCGAACAGCTTCATCGATAGTCCATGTTGTTTGAAGAGATACTATGGCTTGAATATCATATCGAAGGCCATTGTTGAACCTCGCAACTTGTTGTGCATCAGATTCGCTTAGTTGATTACGAGATGCAAGTCTCATGAATTCTTCAGCATATTCAGTGACGGTTTGAGTCGATTGACGACAATTTTGATATAAAGAATATAGCGTTTGTTCGTAATCGACCGGAAGAAACCGCGCGAACATTACTCTCTTCATCTTGCGCCATGTGCGAATTGGTTGCTTTCGTTGATGCCGACGACCTGTTTGAAGGTTGTCCCACCAAGATGAGGCGGCTCCTCTCAACTTATAAGCAACGTATTTGACTTGGGAGTCTTCGGGAATGTCCATGTGTTCAAAATACTTTTCTGTTTCGGAAACCCAATCAAGAAAATCTTCAATGTTTAATGATCCCAAAAACGTTGGTATGTCCGCCTTTATCCTAGGCATACGTTTTCTTTGCTGATTCACGGGATCAGCTTGATCACCTTTTTCGTCTTCGTCACTTGAGGACCCATAACGACTGTTATCACATTTTGGTTGTTCGCGAATATTGAGTGCCTCGAGAATTTTGGTATTATGCTCGATTTGTTGCTGTGATTGTTGTTGCAGTTGTTGCTGCAACTATAGTGATTGTTGCTGCAATTGTTGTTGAATCGCTTATAAGGCTTGCGAAAGTGCGTTATTATCGGTCATGGTCACTTAAAAAAAACTTCTTTTTTTCGTGAATAGTACGATGAACAGTGCGATGAACAGTAACTTTGCGATGAACAGTTTTTTTAAGAAAATAGAATACAAGGATAGATGATCTGGAGTTTGAATTAGGAGAAACCTAATACGATAACTTACTAGAACTTGATGGTTCGAATTAGCTGAATCGAATATGATGGAACCAAGGGTTATCACTCAGGGTAGACCTACTCTGATTACCACCTGATGTAGGACAGGGGAAGATAGTTTCGTTCACAGCCAACGCTAATGAACAGGTTAATAGCAAATGCCAAGAAACCTAGGCTGGTTTCTATATCACGTAGGAACAGAAGGATAAAACGTGAAAACACGTATAAAAGAAATCTGAATAATATTGATTGAATTTAATAGAATGAATTACAATATGCTGGAATTTAGTTTATATAGACCTAGAATCATAATCCTAAACCAACTAAAATTAAAAGTTTCCTAATTAATAAAATAAAGATAAACTTAAGAAAATCCTTGTTGACCAAGTAATAATCTTTTCCAGATTTACTTGGATTTCTTTCCAGATTTATTTGGATTTTCTTGTTCTCCAAATCTTAATCTATAATCATCCTTTTTCCTTTTTTTCCAGTTCTGGTCCCCCATCACACTCTAGCCACTAACAATCATAAGCGAAATACCAGGAAAACCTAGTATTTGGCTCACCTATAAAAGGGGGTCTCTGACATTCCAAAAAGGTATGATTTTCTGACTCATATTTACACACATATACTCTGACATTCCCTGACAACATGGTTTCTTACTCTTACGCCAGAGCTTAATCGTGGGGTCCGTCCCCACGGTAAGGCTAACAGTTTGCTCTCATTTGTGCAGGAAGTCGTCTCATCACTTGGTTTAGTACAAGATCCAATCCACCAACAACTTATTGGCTCAACCCAATAAGCATTCCTAATCCATATCGTACCCCGTCACACTTTTGTACTAACAAGTTGGCGCCATCTGTAGGACCCAATACACAACTACGTTTCTAAAAATACTCATCATGAGCACACGTTCAGGCCTCTCTCCTACCGCACCCACGTCCGCCGTGAGAAATACGGTAGGACAAGGAAAAGAAATGTCGCAAGGAAATCTGAATGGGCCCGCGCCCGACGCAGCCCTCAGGGAATATTGTGATAAGTATTACAACCAATTGTTGCCGATCCTAGCTGAGAAAATGCACCAAGAGAAGGTACAACAAGAAAAGCTCAAGGCAGTGAAAGCCCGTCTTAACTTCGAAGAGGTCTCACAACACTCCGAATTAAGGACTCCGAGCAGAAAGAGGGACCTCAGAAAAAGGCTGGGATCTAGACGTATCCACAGTGTGTCCGGAAGTCCCGAGCCAAGACACGACCGATCCGAATCGCCACGAAAGAAAGATACGGAAAGAAAAATAGTGTTCAAGAGGCTGGAGAAGGGTGTATTCTACAGGTTAGGAGACAAAGGGTATAATATATCTACATACTCGGATGACTCAATGCGTCAGTCGTATCCACAGTGTGTCTGGAAGTCTCGAGCCAAGATAAGACCGATCCGAATCACCACGAAAGAAAGATACGAAAAGAAAAACAGTGTTCAAGAGGATGGAAAAGGGTGTATTCCATAGGCTAGGAGACAAGGGGAAGAATATATCCACATACTCGGATGACTCAAGGCGTCAGTCATATCACAACAGTCACAGAGATACTAAAAGTTGTTACCAAAGTTCCCGCTCAAGAGGAATAGAAGTCGCTCCTGAGAAACACCGTAACAAAAGAGTATCCTCATGCAGAACGGAAGCACTATTAGAGAGCAAAGGTAGTACAGGAGGACACTAGAAGTCACGATCCAAAAAGCAAAGGTCAAGCATTGAGGATGGAGATTTATCCCAGCTATGGGTATGCGAGGAAAATGATCCGTTCACTCTTCGCATCCACTATTTTCATCTCCCAAAAAGACCCGTATGCCAAGTCATGTCAAAACATATGGCAGAAGTGAGGATCTAGAAGATAACCTCAAAATCTTTTAAGCGGCAGCAAAAGTGGAACGTTAGGCGATGCCAACATGGTTCCACATGTTCAATTCCACATTGACTAGATCCGCTAGGGTATGGTTTGACGATCTCCCACCAGAATCCGTAGACAGCTACGATGACCTAAAAGAGGCATTTCTAGCAAATTTTTGACAGCAAAAGAAATGCATCAAAGATCCTATGGAAATCCACCATATCAAGCAGAGAGAAGGAGAGTCTACGGATAATTTCATACGTAGATTCAAGATTGAAAGCAGGGATGTGAAAGGGGCACCAGAAATCATGAGAATCTCAGGGTTCATGCGTTGAAATACAAACCCTGAGCTGATCAAACGTTTGCATGAAAAAATCCATAAGTCAGTAGATGAGATGATGAAGATAACCACATCCTTCCTCAGGGGGAGGTGGCCACCGGCAACCAGGAGCAGAAGAAGTCACTCCCGCCATGGAAACAACATGAGGCCGGACATAAACAAAACTTCAAAAAGGAGGTTTTAAAAATCAACACAAGTCAAAGCGAAGACATGACAAATTTACTCTTCTCTCAAAATCTTCAAAAGAGATTCTGGCCTTGGAAAAAGGAAAATTTAAAACCTCACCTCCAATGACGACCTCGATCAAAAAAAGAAACAACAATAAATTTTGCGAGTTTCACAGAGAAGTAGGGCATAACACTAACGAATGTATGCACTTGAAGAGGCAAATTGAAGAGCTACTCAAAGCATGAAAGCTGTCACATGTAATCAAAGAACTAAAGCAAAACGATGGGAAGGATCAGCCAAAAACAAACAAGAAAGGAGAATCATCCAGTAAGGATAAGGCCTTGGCAATCCTGATGGTACAACCGTAGCAAAGGGTGGCTAGACAAAGAATTACCCAAAGTTTTTCTCCTGATCCAGAATTCTCATTCCCACCTCTAGAAGAAGAAGAAGGAACCAAAGGCCTAATGATAATTGAAGCAGAAATTGGGGGCCACTTCATACACCAAATGTATGTGGATGGCGGGTCCGCTTCAGAAATAATGTACAAACATTACTTTAATAGACTCCGCCCGAAAATAAAAAATCAAATGGTTCTGGCCACTGCTCCCTTAATAGGGTTCAATGGTGAAATCATATGGACGTTAGCATAATTGTCACTACTGGTAAAGATTGGAGATGAAGAACATTCAACCTCGGCTTGGATGATTTTTGTGATAGTAAGATCATCATCTCCATACAACGAAATCATTAGAAGACAGAGAGTCAGGAAAATACAAGCAGTTCCGTCAACAACCCACAAAATATTGAAATTTCTTGTCGCAGAAGGGATACTTACACTAAAAAGCAGTAAAATCATCCCAATTGAATGTACAGCGGTCTCAGGACCAGAGGGACAACCTCCAGGCGCCCATCAAGCCACAGAAGAAAGAATTAAGGTAGCAATAAACCCAAATTACCCAGAACAAATAATAATGATTGGGTCTACCCTTACAAAGGAAGGACGGAACAAGCTATGTGACTTACTTCAACGTAACCTAGACGTGTTTGCTTAGAAACCCGCAGACATGACCGGTGTCCCAAGGTATATATCGGAACATCGATTGAACATACGGGAAGGATGCCCTCCGATCAGGCAAAAAAGAAGAAGCCAAGCAGCAGACAGAAACCAGGCAATACAAGAGGAAGTCAAAAAGCTCGTTAATGCTGGTATCATAAAAGAGGCCCACTACCACAACTGGTTATCTAATCCAGTAATGGTAAAAAAGCATGACGGTAGCTGGAGGATGTGTGTAGACTTTAAAGACCTGAACAAAGCATGCCCTAAAGACGGTTATCCGCTACCGGAAAGAGATTGGAAGGTGGAGTCCCTTTGTGGGTTCCCCTTTAAATGTTTTCTAGATACATACAAGGGTTAACACCAAATAAAAATGGCAAAAGAAGATGAAGAGAAAACAACATTCATCACAAGCCAAGGGATATTCTGCTACTCTAAGACACCTTTCGGTCTTAGAAATGCTGGGGCAACATACCAGCGTTTGGTGGATGATACACGACTCCAAACACACTATATATAGAATAATATATAATATATAAGTATATAAGGATGGAGTCACACCCCCAAATTTCACTATAGCGGAAGACTGGATTTAGGTTTGTGACTTCATGGCGTGAAGAGGACTTAATACGAGAGATATACCTCTACATGCCAATATACCAATGCAGACTCCTTATATTCCGTAAAGTAGAACACCAGAGAAAACATTGCTAAAGTGTCAACATAATGTTGGTGAGCTCATAGGTTTTATTGTTTGATAATAATGATGAACCACAAGATTTATAACCATAGCATGAAATATAGAATTCTATATATCACAATGAAAAGTATTTACTATTGTCTAAGCTCATGACACCGAAGCATTAACATGTATCATCATAGATAAGCCCAAGCAGATGTTCAACCCGCGACATCCGTAACTGACTTAAAATGAAACTGTGTTTGCTTGACTAATGTCAGTCCAAGACAAACAGGGATGTCAATCTCGATAGATCTATCCATAACATTCGCGCTTACAAGAATTAACGGTTCATAATAATTTGGGCAACATAGCAAGTTGGGTTAAATAGGGACTTAGACCCAATAGTAAATCAGTAAATGTACTTGTGTTCAACTGTTAAAATAAGCAATGTTCTCACCCCAAAAGATGATTTAAAACAGTAAAGTAGGGGCTATGAAAACTCACATTGTCAAATAAATCGTCTGGAAGTGATAATGGATCAATGTACGTCAAATAGTGACTCAGTCACACACCTAAGTAATTATGACAATTCTGAGTGTACATTCTAAAAATACTTAATGTATGAAATGACTTATGGAAATGGGTCATAAAAAGGTACTGTCATTTATGAGGTAACATTTTATGTTTTGAAAAGGTCATTTAGACCGTTGGCTTTAAGGGTGACTTTGCAACTATAGATGCATATACAAGGATTGATTATGCGTCGCAACTTATATCTACAAGTTCTATATCTCAGGAATATATAGCCATCATTTGTTGGTTTCTAAGTTTATATTTATTCATACCGCAATTGACAAGTTAATCCTATAATTATCAGTTTTTATTTATCGCGGTTCGTTCGACTCGTTTAATTAAGTTATTATATATATATTTACCGCTAATACCCTTAAGTTTCCATATTGCCACATGTAGTCCTCTAATTCTTTAAAATAGCGCTTATCGAATATTTAACTTTTCACGTTTTAGTTTCTACGCCCTTCATATATTTTACGTTTTTAATCCGAATAAGCGTTTAAATATTATAGTGTCAAGGGTTTTATATAAAGGCCGTCTTAACTTTGCTTATACGCTTATGGCTTAAATGCGTTGTTATCATTTCTAGTTTATCAAAATCGCAATTTATTCATTTTCTACTTTTCGAGTAAGCCTTGTTTCGCCAACGAGTTTACTAGTTCGCTTGAACCTTTGGCATAAAACGACCAAAGGACTCGAAATACGCATGCTAACACTCCCTTTTGTCTAAATTGTTTAAGGTAAAATACATGTGAGTGGTAGTAGGTATCATATATATTATTTTTGTGCAAGACAAAACCCCATGCCCTACTCCTTTTCTCCTTTTTCTGTTTTTCTGCCGAACCCACAGTGGGTTGTACCCACTTGTTTTGTGTTATCTTCCTCACAATATAACCCAATCATATGTGTGTATATATATATATATATATATATATATATATATCAAGCACATGTCCTACTTCTTCTCTTTTTCTTTTTGCTGCTCGACAGACGCAACAACAGTGAGTTTTTACACTCACTGTTTTTGGTTTCTTTTCTTCCCAACTTGCTCAAAATATGCATATCTAGTTTTCCCATTAAACCCACAAGGTGCCCGACTCGAATACTTAGGTTACAAGGCCTTTAAACGTTGCGACACAAGGACGCTGGGTGCATCTGAACAGGCCCAACAGCGGCTGCTGTGGCCATGCTTCTTTACAACGCCTGCGTTGCCCCAACAACGAGCCAAAAAGGTTCTTTGTGAGTCGTCTTAGGTTACATGGTTGCACTCATGATGCATGTCGAGGTCACCTTATAAGAAGTTTTTCAACAATGCACGTGTAAACCAAATGTTTGTTAGTCCACGTGAGCTAACTTATTTTGATCACGACATGCTTAAGGTTTTCACAAAGTTTATAGGTTCGTTATTTGATTAATACGCATGATGCATTGCTTAAAGTTTTATTACACGCTGCCATTTTATGCGTGGTGTGACTAGGTCTTTGCGTTCATGCGTACGTGCTAACCACGCATGGGCTATAAGCCGTGCACTAGTTTATGTAGAGTCAAGGCTTTTGGCTAGATTGCCAAACCGGACGTGCATTGGTTTTAGTCGTGAGTGAGGCTTCAAGGGTAAATGACATGATCATGATGAATGTTAAGCTAAAAAAGAATTACATACTAAGGTCCAAGTGTTGCTAGTTGACGAAGAGAAGTGATGGTGTCAAAGAACTCGGCGTTTTCTTGCTTCTACTCTTTGAAACCCGACGCCCCCCCTATTTTTTCCCTTAGACCCAACGAAACTACAAATTGAACCTTATTGTTTTACTTCTCATTTTTCAAGTTATGATTGTATTTTCTAATACTGTTATTTAATTAGTTTGGTTATTTATTGAATTGAAATTTGATAGCTAGACGTGGGTTTGTGAATGATTTCGAAAGTAACGTAAGGGGATAGGACCTTGGATGTTAGAGATGTAATTGTTAGTTGTTGGCTTGCCTATTTGGAATTTTTCTATGTTTGGACTTAATTTGCATAATTCTCTTTATTAGATTGTTTTGAGGTAATGAAACGTCAAGGTATGTGTTGATTTAGTTAATATTTAAATATTGCACATTTATAGTTTTATTTATTTAAGTATGGACGGGTTCACCAAAACTAACATAGTCGTGCAACTTTGTTTTGCGAGGCATGAAAAATATGATTTTTTATTGCTACGCATTTTTAAAAGTACCCCTTTTTGATCCGTAAACAAAATATAAATTTATACGCGTTATTTTAAATCATACACAGCGTAAAGGGTTGTATAGACGCTTGAAGGATAACTTGATCAGAAAGTAAACGGCTAAATTTGCAATTGCTTGAGGGATACATTACCTTTGCGTTAAAATGGACTAGAGAGTTCTAAATTTTTCCGAGGTGCTACATCCGCCCTATGTTATGCGATTTCTTCCCGAAATCAAGACGTTGTGGTAGATCGTAGTTTGTAAATAGGTGAGGGTATTTCTCCTTGAACTGGTCTTCGCGTTCCCAAGTGTACTCTGGGCCTCTACGTGCATTCCAACGAACTTTAAGGATAGGTATACGGCTTCGTTTGAGTTGCTTGAACGCACGGTCCTTAACCTCTATGGGTTCTTCAACGAAATTGAGTTTGTCGTCGAGTTAGATTTCCCCCAAGGGAATAGCGAGTGTGTCATCGGACAAACATTTCTTTAAGTTGCAGACGTGGAACACGTTGTGTACTCGACTAAGTTCTTGAGGCAATTCCAAACGGTAAGCTACTGGACCAATCCTTTCTATAATTTAGAAGGGTCCAATATAACGAGGGTTTAGTTTTCAACATTTTCATAATCGCATTACACCCTTCCAGGGCGTGACCTTAAGCATATAAACCTTATCTCTAACTTCAAATTCAAGGGGCCGAGCCTACTTATTAGCATAGCTCTTTTGTCGATCACGCGCCGCTTTCATGCGATCTCTAATCTTAAAGATCTTCTCCGTAGTCTCATGAATAATCTCTGGTCCGGTGAGTTGTGCTTCTCCAACATCAGCTCAACAAACAGGTAAATGACACTTCCCTTCCGTTAAATGTGCTATCGGATCGGTTGCAGCTTTAATGCTCGTGTGATAACTATTATTGTACGAGAATTCTACCAAGGGTAGATGTCTATCCCAACCATTCCCGAAGTCAATTATGCAAGCTCTTATCATGCCTTAATAGTTTGAATGGTTCTCTCACTCTGACCATCGGTCTGAGGGTGATAAGCAGTGCTCAGGTTCAACTGCGTACCTAATGCTTTATGCAAGGATTGCCAAACTCTCGAAGTGAAATGGCTATCACGATCAGAGATGATTGACACTAGTATTCCATGTCTTGCTACTATCTCCTTTATGTATAGCCTCATTAATTTTTCGGTTGAATTCGTCTCCCTCATTGGCAAAAAGTGCGCAGACTTTGTAAGACGATCAATAATGACCCAAATCGAATCGAATCCTGCTGCCGTTTTGGGTAGCTTGGTGATGAAATCCATTGTTATCTTCTCCCACTTCTATTCTGGTATATCGGGTTAGACCAATAAACCGAAGGGCCTCTGATGTTCAGCCTTAACCTTAGCATAAGTCAGGCACTTGCTGATATATGTGGCGATATCAGCCTTCATATGTGATGGAAGGTACGCAATGGTCAGGAATGACTTTTCTAGAGCCTCAAGGTTTTGTGAAGACGAAGGTCCATGCCACTGGTCTCAACCAAGGCTCTACTCATTACCGGTACTTCAATCCTCTTTTCCTTTCGACTAAGCATTTGCTATGTATTTGCTTTCCATTGGTGATAACGTATTTTTGCATCGTCAATCACCTTAGGGAGCTCTATCCATCGGCGTTGCCTGATATTGAGTTCTTTTTGGTTTAAGATATGTTGTAGGATCTTAGGATCTTAGGATCTTATGATCTTCAGTGAACACCACACATTTTGTTTAATACAAATAGTGTCTCTAGATCTTCAGGGAGAAAACTACAGCTTCTAAATCTAGATCATGTGTGGTGTCTAGTTCTTCTCGTGAACTTTTTAGTTTCCTAGAGGTACGCATTAACCTTCATTATTGCTTCAATCTCTGCTTAGATGTCTTCTTGCAAACTGGGATACAATGTTATGACAAGGCTGGCTGTTTTGCTTATAGGCCTAGGCGGGCTAAAATTTTCTGAATTTGTTCATGATCCTCAGCACGTCTGTCCTCGGCATCAGCTACCCTTATCTGCAATAATGCGATCTTATTCTCGGCAGCTGCGAGAGAATCTTGTAATTCGGAGATTAGAAGCTCTTTGTCTTTGGTGTCTGCATGAAGAGTGTCAATCTCTATTTCTATGTCCTCTAGTCTGGCCGTCACATCTTCTGGGTTGAGTCCTGATGTCTCAGATGTTGGTTTACCGTCAGAGAAGGTAATGACATCTGGAAAGAATGGCAATGATGGTGATCTACTTCTCTTTCAAGATGGTCCAGGTGCTCGTGATATTAGTATAGGAATACTGAGGTTATTTATTTCTTGGGAGTGTTCATGCCCCGTAGCGGGGGTCAAAGTTAATTCTACTTCAGGTAATTGGGTTGCCTGAGAGATTGGCGAGTCAAGCCTTCTTGGAATGGAGTGTCCCGTGGCGGCTTCCTGTTCTGGAGAGTTGTCAGGTACGTTGCTGAAAAGTGATTGAGACATTTCTCGAATGCACCCTACATACGACAAAATGGGGTTTCTTCTTCTTATATTCTATATTTGAGTAAAGATTAACATATGAGTGCCATCTATTTTTTTTGAGATAAGGTGTATTGCATGTTTTAAATGGTTATACATACTATGTCTCGAGGATATGTCTAGGAGTGTTGGATTTAAGCATTGGTATATTTCTTGTTCGTTTGGGAAATTTACTCGCAATTATTGGTGGTATCCTTATGTTAGGACCTTGACCGGATAGTGTGGTAGGATTTCGGACAATAAGTGCATATCCATAGAGTTCATATTATTCTGAACTCGGGGGCTGGTGTAAACCTTTATTTTTTAAATTTCTTTTCGTAGTTTTGAGTGCTAATTGCGACTATTGTCCCATACTTTTTCTGGGCGTGGTTTTAAATTTCTTCCCATTATGAGTTTGTTGTTCACGTTTCCTAACTTTCGTCATTTATTGGTGTATTCAAGCGGTACATGCTTTTTGGTAGGTTTTGGTATACTTTGAAGTACTTTTAAGGGTATACCGACATAGTAGATCGTAGTATAGGTATTTTACAACGGTTGCTATAAAGAGTCCTTGTGTAGTGAAGTAACGAGTGGGTGGTTAGCAAGGTATCCCGAAGTGTTTATGTAAGTAACCCTCATAATGTATACCTCAGGTTTACGTTGACATCCCCTTTTTCTTCCACCTTTAGTTATCTGTTTGTGATTGTAAACATAATCAGTATTGAGACCCGTAGTGTATATAAATTGTCGTGTCTTTCAAACATCAGATGAATGATGTTTATGTTATATGTTAATTTGTGGTTTATTATTTCTTCGCTACTTTCTACCATACATGTGGTCCTCTGAAAGTTCATGTTCACTTTATGTGTTCATCTTAGCACGTGTACATCGCTTCATATATGGACGTGTATTTTCAATGTGTTCGTAAAATTATAATCTCTGCGTATAAGTTATTCCGAATAAGTACTTTTGTTGTAAGTTTCAGGGTTTGATCGTAATTGCCTTTGCTGGTCATGACTATATCCCGTCATGAATATGTTAATCAATTTTTCTCACAAACTCCCACACACTTAGCCGCACATTCCTTATATTTTCAAATTTCAAATTTTAAACCTTACCCACTTCTCATTTCAAATTATTACAAACTCTACAACACCCAATCTTTCACCTCCTTCCTCGAAGTTACCGGATACCAAACATCATGGGATTTCCAATTGAGATCTTCACTCCCGTCATGATCATAATCGTCATATCGCTTATTTTGCTTGTCTACCCGATGTGTTTCTTCTCACGCGGCGATGTAACTGTTATTTTAGCGTTTTACATCTTTGTCATATTTCCTATGCTTTGTATTTTACTGTATTATGAACATAAGTATTCAGGGTTTATTTGAATAAGATTTCGTGTTTGGTATTTTATTGCTCTATCGTTCCCGTTATAACTATATATTACTATGTACCCCATCTTGCATCTTGGTATGATTCGAGGTTATTACTTGGTAAGCTTTTAGGAGTATTCTGTATTTCTATTTCCGTGAAAGAGCGTTTATTAGTTGCAAAGGAAAAGAAATTTTGACTGACAAAATGTCAAGTAGTGAAAGAAAGAATTGATTTTTTGTAGGGGTTACCGTTTCTCATCTGAAACATGATATGTGGGCTTTTTGAATTGATCCTTCAAGTTTCATAGTGTTCATCGGAAATAGTTTCCCTACCTCCGTTTCCTGAGCACATGATTGTATTCTCCATCTGTTGGGCAATGGTTATACTTGTTTTGCACTAAGTATTATTTTCGATAGCGTCATTTCCTTGGCATATTAAGATGTTTGTCATATGATCTCAAAATATCAATTATATGGTTTCTCCTATACTGGGTAAATGTACTCAGAAAGCATTTTAGGACATAATTGTTATTTCATTTATTATTTTATGAAAGCAAAGTACAAGTCTTTATCAATTTCTCTGCTTAGATGTCTTCTTGCAAACTGGGATACAATGTTATGACAAGGCTGGCTATTTTGCTTATAGGCCTAGGCGGGCTAAAATTTTCTGAATTTGTTCATGATCCTCAGCGCGTCTGTCCTCGGCATCAGCTACCCTTATCTGCAATAATGCGTTCTTATTCTCGGCAGCTATGAGAGACTCTTGTAATTCGGAGATTAGAAGCTCTTTGTCTTTGGTGTCTACATGAAGAGTGTCAATCTCTATTTCTATGTCCTCTAGTCTGGCCGTCACATCTTCTGGGTTGAGTCCTGATGTCTCGAATGTTGGTTTATCGTCAGAGAAGGTAATGGCATCTGGAAAGAATGGCAATGATGGTGATCTACTTCTCTTTCAAGATGGTCCAGGTGCTCGTGATATTAGTGTAGGACTACTGAGGTTATTTATTTCTTGGGAGTGTTCATGCCCCGTAGCGGGGGTCAAAGTTAATTCTACTTCAGGTAATTGGGTTGCCTGAGAGATTGGCGAGTCAAGCCTTCTTGGAATGGAGTGTCCCGTGGCGGCTTCCTGTTCCGGAGAGTTGTCAGGTACGTTGCTGGAAAGTGATTGAGACATTTCCCGAATGCACCCTACATACGACAAAATGAGGTTTCTTCTTCTTATATTCCATATTTGAGTAAAGATTAACTTATGAGTGCCATCTATTTTTTTTTGAGATAAGGTGTATTGCATGTTTTGAATGGTTATACATACTATGTCTCGAGGATATGTCTAGGAGTGTTGGATTTAAGCATTGGTATATTTCTTGTTCGTTAGGGAAATTTACTCGCAATTATTGGTGGTATCCTTATGTTAGGACCTTGACCGGATAGTGTGGTAGGATTTCGGACAATAGGTACATATCCGTAGAGTTCATATTATTCTGAACTCGGGGGCTGGTGTAAACCTTTATTTTTTAAATTTCTTTTCGTAGTTTTGAGTGCTAATTGCGACTATTGTCCCTTACTTTTTCCGGGCGTGGTTTTAAATTTCTTCCCATTATGAGTTTGTTGTTTACGTTTCCCAACTTTCGTCAATTATTGGTGTATTCAAGCGGTACATGCTTTTTGGTAGGTTTTTGTATACTTTGAAATACTTTTAAGGGTATACCGACCTAGTAGATCGTAGTATAGGTATTTTACAACGGTTGCTATAAAGAGTCCTTGTGTAGTGAAGTAGAGTGAGTGGTTAGCAAGGTATCCCGAAGTGTTTATGTAAGTAACCCTCATAAAATGAGATAGTAAGGATGTATTCACTGACAAAATCCATAATATTGTGTAAGTGACTCTTCGTAGTGTGATGTTTGTTATAGGGTTAATTATTTGGTGAGAGTCACGATAGTTTCCTTGCATTAGGTTGACACAAATGCGCAATCCATAGGGTATGTTATTCCAAGATGGTGAATGATAATGTGTAGCCATGTTTTCCATGACAGACAAGTGGTAATTTAGTTATTTAATGATATCATGCCAAGCAGTTTTGTTGACTTGGGGAGTAAATAGTAATAGATAGTACGTATGCTATTCTAATATGTCCTTAAAAGCCAGTTATAATATAGAGTTACTAATGCAACCTAGTTCTCTATAACCAAGTGCTCTGATACCAATCTATCACACCCCCAAATTTCACTGCAGCGGAAGACTGGATTTGGGTTTGTGACTTCATGGCGTGAAGAGAACTTAATACGAGAGATAGACCTCTACATGTCAATATACCAATGCAGACTCCTTGTATTCCGTAAAGTAGAACACCTAAGAAAACATTGCTAAAGTGTCAACATAAAGTTGGTGAGCTCATAGGTTTTGTTGTTTGATAATAATAATGAAGAACCACAAGGTTTATAACCATAGCATGAAATATAGAATTCTATATATCACAATGAAAAGTATTTACTATTGTCTAAGCTCATGACACCGAAGCATTAACATGTATCATCATAGATAAGCCCAAGCAGATGTTCAACCCGCGACATCCGTAACAGACTCAAATGAAACTGTGTTTGCTTGACTAATGTCAGTCCAAGACAAACAAGGATATCAATCTCGATAGATCTATCCATAACATTCGTGCTTACAAGAATTAATGGTTCATGATAATTTGGGCAACATAGCAAGTTGGGTTGAATAGGGACTTAGACCCAATAGTAAATCAGTAAATGTACTAGTGTTCTACCGTTAAAATAAGCAATGTTCTCACCCCAAAAGATGATTTAAAACAGTAAAGTAGGGGCTATGAAAACTCACCTTGTCAAATAAATCGTCTGGAAGTGATAATGGATCAATGTATGTCAAATAGTGACTTAGTCACACACCTAAGTAATTATGACAATTCTGAGTGTACATTCTAAAAATACTTAATGTATGAAATGACTTATGCAAATGGGTCATAAAAAGGTACTATCGTTTATGAGGTAACGTTTTATGTTTTCAAAAGGTCATTTAGACCGTTGGCTTTAAGGGTGACTTTGCAACTATAGATGCATATACAAGGATTGATTATGCGTCGCAACTTATATCTACAAGTTCTATATCTCAGGAATATATAGCCATCATTTGTTGGTTTCTAAGTTTATATTTATTCATACCGCAATTGACAAGTTAATCCTATAATTATCAGTTTTTATTTATCGCGGTTCGTTCGACTCGTTTAATTAAGTTATTATATATATATTTACCGCTAATACCCTTAAGTTTCCATATTGCCACATGTAGTCCTCTAATTCTTTAAAATAGTGCTTATCGAATATTTAACTTTTCACGTTTTAGTTTCTACGCCCTTCATATATTTTACGTTTTTAATCCGAATAAGCGTTTAAATATTATAGTGTCAAGGGTTTTATATAAAGGCCGCCTTAACTTTGTTTATACGTTTATGACTTAAATGCGTTGTTATCATTTCTAGTTTATCAAAATCGCAATTTATTCATTTTCTACTTTTCGAGTAAGCCTTGCTTCGCCAACGAGTTTACTAGTTCGCTTGAACCTTTGACATAAAACGACCAAAGGACTCGAAATACGCATGCTAACACTCCCTTTTGTCTAAATTGTTTAAGGTAAAATACATGTGAGTGGTAGTAGGTATCATATATATTATTTTTGTGCAAGACAAAACCCACATGGCCTACCCTTTTCCATCTTCTGTTTTTCTTTGTCGTGCTTCGAACCCCCGGGGTGTACCCAACTTGGTTTTGTGATATCTTCCTCACAATATAACCAATCAATCATATGGTATATCACACATACTCTTACATTCTCTGACAAACCATGAATACTTACTCTTACGCCGGAGTCTAATCGTGGGGTCCGTCCACACGATAAGACTAACGGTTTATCTTTACTTGTGTAGGAAATTATCATCATCACTTGATTTAAGACCACTTCCATTGGCCTAGCCCAATAACCTTTTAGATTCGTTCTTTCAACTCATAACATTTTTTGTACTAACAGTATTCATTAGGCTAAACGTAATAGGACGACCTTCCGTTCGGGTGATTAGCTATCACTAGACAAACGAACGTATACCATGTCGAATATAGGATGTTGCGGGTTAGAACATCACCAACGGGCAAACGGCCATTAATTTGGCATCCATACATGTCAAGCATCAGTGTCATGAGCTTAGAGCAACGTAATTACATTTATATGATATCTGCATCTGTTGCATTATCATACACTTGGGGAAAATCTTGTGGTCCTACAATATATGATTTATCAAACCTATGAATTCACCAACATTATTGTTGACGTTTTAAAGCAATGTTTTTCAGGGGATCAATAAGCACAAGGTGCGATGGATACATTGGTGGTTTTGAATTGGATGTCATGCATTAAAGATTTTGTCGCATTTCATTTTGTTATCTGTTATGGGCTGAAAATCTTTGTATTTTGATCAAGTGAACAAGTTAAGCTTCGGGCTTATGTAACAATTACTTTGTTAAATCCAATGTATCGTTTTTAAATGACTTTTTGGTCGTTCTATATATCTCTTGTGTTGTTGATCTGAGAAGTAACACGCCCCGGACCCATATTCCGATGCGACCCAATTTGGGGGTGTTACAGATGGTGTCAAGGAACTCGGCCTTTTCTTGCTTTTACTCTTTGAAACCCGACGCCCCCCTCTTTTTGCCCTTAGACCTAACGAAACTCCAAATTGAACCTTATTGTTTTACTTCTCATTTTTCAAAGTTAAAGGTGTGCATGCATGCCCCTATTTATACTTACTTTATTACTAGCTTCCTGATGTTTTTCATATGCATGTGAATGGCATTATTTACACATACTATTGTTGAATGTAATACTATTTGTTATAATTGATTTTTTATTTAATACTGTTAAAGAATAGGTACTATTGATGAATTGCGATTTGAAACAATACGTAGCATGTGAAGGGTAAGGTGTAGGGCATTATGTGTAAGATAGTAATGATGGTGTTGGTTTGCTTATTTTGAATTATTCCATGATTGTCGTAGATGTACATTCGTATATTAGAGTTTTTGAGATAATGAAACGTCAAGGTGTATTGTTTATTTAGTAAGATTTAATTATTGGTCCATTCATGGTCTTATTTATTGAAGTATGGACGGGTTTATAATATAGTATAGCTGTGCGACTTTGTTTCGCGCGGCGTAAAAATATTATTTTTATTGCTACGTGTTTTCTAAAATACTCCTTTTTGATTCGCTAGCAAGGTAGTGGTTTATACGCGCTATTATAACTCTCGATAGCGCAAAACATTGCATGTCGCTTAACGGATAACCTTTTATTGGAAAATAACGGGAATTTTGGCAATTGCTTGTGACACGTGCTCTTGTGTAAAATGATAAAGAGCTCTAAATTTTTCTGAGGTGTTACAGATGGTAACAATTATAGTATAGTAAGTATTTTCCGTCGGGTTTGAGAAACAAACTTTTAACCAAAGTAGTCTCAAAAACCTCCCGGGTCGTTTTCCCTC
>BQNB010023441.1:0-61815 GCA_026074375.1 Tanacetum coccineum
GGTTATTTTTAATGATGATGATATTGAAGAACGAACTTCCAGATGGGTGAATAAGTGTGTTTGAAAGTTTAATCCTTATGCTCGCTATGGTGTTGAACATTGGAAGAATCCTCATGCGAAGATTTTCTACATAAGGAAACAGAAAGAGCCTGGAAAACCAAAATAAGAGGTTTATTCAAACTCATAGATTATTCAAGTTGTCAAGACATACTGGGAATTGGGTCATGAACACAAGTTTATCACAAAGATTGTCGCAAGAAGAGCTAATAAGTACTTAGTGTCAATAACTGAGCCAGACTACAAGAATCTCAATAAGAATGATATTGAGGACATATACTTGTTGATTATGAATGGCAAGGTACCGAATTATGCAGATACATGATTGCTATGGTCTTTATCAGTATTCATTAGAAGTACAGTGATATGGGAAAGAGTGCACGACTTCTAACTTGGAATTGAAAGCTATCAATAGAAGGTTAATCTCACTTCACCAACAATGACTTTCCCAAGAATTAAAGATCATGAAATGTTCTCTATCATCTATGATCCCGTGCATGAAATTATTTACAAGTATAGCAAGAAAGAGAAACGGGTGATGAGACATTCAGAGATCCATAAGTTTTATGATGCAACGTTAAATAGAGTGTTAGAAGGTCTGAAGAGTTATAATAATGATATGAAGTATGGGTATGTACAAAAAGATCTCACTAAAGATGAAGCAGAGTACTTGAAGTTGTTTGAAGAAGAGATTGAAGAAAGATTGAAGCATCATAAACAGATGAGAAGATGCGAGATGTTCGTGAATGGAAGACCACTTGGACCACGAAGAGAACGCCCTAAATAATCGACCCTTAAGGGGAGATTGTTAGGATCATTAAAAGTGTCAATTATGTGATTTTGTGTTATTTAGTCATTAGTCTTTCTTTTGTTAATGTCAAAGTAGTTTGTAATAAGGTGTATTATGTTAAAAGAATGAAATAGCATAATTACCAAAGTCTAGGGACTAGAAGTGATAAGTTAGGAAAATAAAGGAAGGGAAGCCTCCTTCCCTCACCTATAAATACCCCTCTAATCTTCATTAGAGGGTGATGGCTTGTAACTAACTCTTCCATTTTCCCTCCATTTTAATATCATTTGAAATTTGAATACTTGCTATCCTCTACTATTCTCTTTATGCTTTCATGATCGATATGTTTGATTCATGATAAACGAGACCTAATAAGGATGCAATTATAATTATGGTGGCCAACATAATTATAAAGGCATCACATATGTAGACTTGTGACCATGATTGCATTGATCGGTGTTTTGCTTGTTAGTTGGTAGTGTAAGATGTTATATTATGTGCGGTTGTATTATGAATAGTTATGAAGTTAGTAAGTTTTCCTTCTATCTATCGCTTGCGGATACCTCGGATACCCGTTAATTCTATTATTACGATTATTGAGTTTGTTCGTCTGCTCGATTATTCGCTCGGATATATAACCCTCATTAGCATCCCTTGTTTGTACCATGACGGTATGGATGATATAACCTTTCTATTATGCGTCTTGATGAATATTGGTTGTTCGGATGTATTTCTTTAGATATTGGTACGTTCCATTGGTTCTTTGATATGTATCCTTGCCAATAACATATTGAATTTATGATTAGAGTACTTCATCACAATGACGCAATTAAACGAATTTAGATACATGTTTAACACATAGATTAGTTGATGATTTGAGTGTTTTTATTTTCCTATTTCGTGAGGTGTTTGGTTGTGTACTTTTAATAGATCAAATAAATGCTTTAACGGAAAATAAATTTATCTAGGGATACATTTTTATAAAACTTCTAAATGCTATTGAGGACAAGTAGGATTTAAAGGGGGGGATATTTGTTGACATCGTAATATGTCTATTTTTTTAGCATCATTTATCCATGTAATTAACCCATTTTGTATTATTATTGCAAAGAATTGTTACTTAATCGTTCATATTTGAGAATTGCGTCATTATGGGTGTACTTGTGAACTTGACGAAAAGGCACGCATTAAGGAGCTTAAACGGAGATATTTTGAATATTCAGGTTATGTCAACCAATATGCCATGATCCATCAAGGATGTACGGATTTTCGTGCTTAGCAACTACCAAGACCACGAAGGTATCAAGATAATACGCCAAGCCAGGAAGAGATCAATACGCCGTATTGAAGATATAGAAGTTGAATTATTTGAAAGATATCAAACGTGGTCCCATTTCTCCAAGAAACATCCAATTACGTCGTATCCAACCCTGGATACGCCGTATCGACACGACTCCAGGACCTAAAATACAAAAACTCAAATACAGTTTTAAGTGTGGCTAATCATTATTCTCGATACCTTAAACCATAAAAAGTCGTTTTTTCAGAGGAGAAAAAGAGCAGAAGAGGTTCGCAACTCTTCCAATCCATGAGAAAGACAACGTGTAATTTTTATACTTTTGTAATCATTTGTTTTTGGTTATCATTTCGTTTGATAACTCGGTTTAGTTTATTTGGCTAAGCCATTGTCTTATATTAATTATGAAGTTTGAAGGCTAATACCTTCGGTTATTTTAGCCATTATTACGGCAGATCTGAAATGTTTGGTTTTTGTTTATATGCGATTTCTTAATTGTATCGTTGTATTTATTGATTATGTTTTATCACATGATACTTGTTTATGTTTGTTAAGTTTGCGTCCCTATCACTTCAACTGGTCTAGTCCTAATATTTAAAGGCGCTGCAACTTCGAGTGTTGTTTGGGCGTAGGCTAAGAGTCCGGGATAGCTCTCCATATAGTAATGCGTATAGGTGGAACAAATAGGATCACTAAGAATGTCCTGCTTGCCTGATTGAACTGGTTATACCGTAGAAGGTAGTGGCTTAGTACTAACTAATAACGTTCTGATCATTAGTATAGTTTGGATTGTGGACTACCACCTAATACAAGTTATCGTTAAGCAGTAAGTGGGTAAAGTCTCTATGAGTTAGGGTTCGTTCGACATACACGGTGTCGTCCTCTAGATGAATTATAATCAATATATAAGGATGCTTTATACGAATGCTTTAATTGTGACAAAATTAACCTAATGCCAGCTTGCTTCTCCATCCATTTCAACAGTTTGTAGCAATCCTCATCTGGTTTTCCTCCTTGAAGCTTTTTATCTAGCATAGCTTTACATACCTCAGCAGTTAAAGGATATTTTCTTTCAGTCAACATATAAATATCTGATGACTCTAAGTTTAAGCAATGTACTCTGCAGGTAGTATAATATCTCCAACTTATGATCCTTTGTTGACCTAATAAACTCCAAATAGGATCTGTACTAAGGGGTTCCTCAAACATATTCTTTAAATATTCCCAAAGTACCTTCTCAAGCTCATCCTCTGGTCCATTCATACCATATCTATTCATGACAATCCTATATAATTCAGTAAGATCATCCCTAGTTATATCCTTCAGCATAGCTCCAAAATTTATGTACACTATATCAGTTCCATCTTCCCTAACAATTTGGTACACACCTTTCTCTCCTTGCTTGATGATCTTATAAGTAGCTATACTTGGGGGTTTCATAGCCACAGGAACTGGATTAACAGGAATATTAGTACCTGAAATAGGATCAGCATCTTTACTAGCTTCAGATTCATCCTCATCAGTCTTTTCAGAATGTAATCCTTTCCTAGCTATCTGTTTCCTCCTCTTTCCAGTCTTCTTGGTAGACTCATCACTCTTTAGTCTTTTTGAAGTCTTTGTTTGAAGTTCTTCACCAAATCTTTTCAGACTATCTTTTGTAGCTTCAAAATTTATAGGTGCAAAAGATTCAACTTGCTTCACCAGCTTATCAAATTCTTCTTTCACTTCTTCAAAACTTAAATTCTTCAGCTGAGATAGCTTCCATGTCCCCTGATTCTTCAAGTAATTCATCATATATGTTCTCAGCTGTGATTGGGTCATGGGTTTATTTCTTTTAGCTCTTGCTCTTTCTTCTGCAAAATGTTTCTTCCTTTGATTTACTAGCTCAACCATCTTCTTTGCAAAGTCTTCTCCTTGTAAGTCACTTCCTAGCACACTCTTTGACAACTCTGCATTAGCTTCAATCTTTGCTCTAATAAGATCCAATCTTCATCTGTGTAATGCTGAGCTTCAAATTGAACTTGAGCTCTTCTTTTCTTTTGTTGCTCATTTAATTCTTCTTTTTCTGCAATTCTTTGTGCTAAGAGAGAATCCAAGTGTACTTGTTTAGCCTCTTCTTCTTTCTCCAAAGTATCCAATCTGATAGCTTCAGCTAGACTAGCTTCCTCCTGTAGAATTTGTTCCTTAGTCTTCTTAGGAGCTTCTTCAATGATCATAGGAGCTTTTCCTTCTCTTTGGCCTTTATCAGGGGAAGGAATAGACTTGTTAATACTGTCAGTACTAACTTGTTCACTAACAGTACTAACTTTAATACTGCTAGTATTAACTCCTTCAGCAGTATTAACTGTTAGGAACTACCGATTTGATGATTACAAAACCCATAAACAGAAATGAAGAAAGAAGAAACAAAAGGAAACAAGATATGCTAAAGAAGGAAACAAGATCAAGATTAATGTTGATTGAAATCAACATTAATGTTGAAGATATAAATTAGTCAAACATTAATGTGATGATTAATGTTAATTAATTAGTTTCCTAATTGTATTATGTTTTCTTTTGAAACAATAAGGACGTATTATGTAATAGTTAGTTAGCTTTATTAGTAAGCTAGGGTTTCTTGTAACCTCCCTCTTATATATAAAGAGGGTGAGGACGTCTAGGTTACAGGCATCATTATAGATAGTCATCTCCAATCGAGAGTCTAAATGCATAGAACAGAGTGTGTTGTAGTTAGTAGTTAGTTTCTTTATTAATGTTTAATAAAGAAAAACTTATTAGTAACATGATTGTGTTCTTTATATTCCGTGCATGGACATCATTGTTATCATACCTTAGATGAGTCCGAATAACGATCTATGGAGTCATTATAGGATTCCACAATTAGTATCAGAGCCTCGTGGCTCTTGATATCTAGGATTGTTCAAGGTTTTTGTTGGTGTCGACTTTATGAAGAAAAGATGTGTCAAAGTTTTTGTTCTGGAAGGTTTTGGTTTATGTTCCTAAAAGTTTTAAATGCTGTATTTTTGGTTTTTTGTTCGAATGGTTTATGAAGAAGGTTGTTTCCATGACCTATCTTGAAGGTGAAGTGAATTATTTGGTGTTTGTCTTTTATCATACCTTTTTGAGGAGGAGGTAACTTGTTCGTGCTTATAACGTTGTGCTGGACGAAGACTTGTCGATCTAGCCTAAGGTATGTGTTTTTTCTTTTGGTGCTCAATGCTCACATTTGCTATCACTTTAGATATGTGTCTCATAGACGAGGATTTTGTCAAGAGATTAAGATCTACTTATATTTTGGTCTTGGTATGAGTTCGACGTCGCGTGGATAAACAAGATATAAGACACAAGTTTAAGTTGTTCTACTTCAGCATCAAGTTCGTTATACTTAATTTCTTCATCAGTAATTATTACATAGAGCCTACAAAATTGAAGATTCAAGAAATGGTTAACATTTAAGGTTTCAGGAGAGCTTAATGCTTAAATGTTTAACCATTTACATTGCTTATATCGAGGTGAAGAGTTTTTGCTATTACTATCATTATTATTAATACTAGTCGTGAGTGTCTACTAATCAAGTTCATTTTTCTTATTGTGCTTATATGGTGGTAATTTGTGGAAGTTAGAAGGCTTGACTTAGGAAGTGTAATATTGGTTTACTTTATGGTTCCGTGGTTGTGAACTGATCGAAGTTGCTAAACTTTAGTCCAGATTTGATGATGACAAAAAGGGGGAAGAAGATTGATGATTTGCAACTTGTAGATCCTTGGTAGTTAAGGGGGAAGTTTTCAATTCGTATATATTAACTTCAGGGAGGAAGTTCAGTGCTTATTTGGTTTGTCATTATAACTAAGGGGAAGATTGTTAGGAATTATATTTGAGTTGATAAGACAAAAACCGAATTGAAAAAGGTGGGAAACAAAAGGACCAATAGTCGTCATTGTGGGATTCTACAAGTATGTAGAAAGAAAATAAAGATTTCGGTCAAAAGTGATAAAGATAAGAGTAAAGATTTGGTTTTATTAAACTCATTAATATCTTTTTCTTATGCAAGTCCTTTGTGCTAGGAGAGAATCCAATGTACGTGCTTAGCCACCTCTTCTCCTTCTGTAAAGAATCCAATCTGATTGCTTCACGCAAGCTGTTTCATCTTGTAAAAATTTGTTCCTTTGACCTTCATTAGGAGTTTCCTTCACTGATTTCATAAGGAGCTTCCATGATCTTTGGCCTTTATCAAGAGAAGGAGTAGACTTTTTAGCACCAATAGTACTACTTTTCACTGCCCTGTACTAATTGATCCTGCCAACGTACTCAGGTTTTAATACTGCCTTAGTATTAACTCTTCGCAGTCAGTTATTAACTTGTTCGCACCAGTATCAACTTTCTTTTTTCCCTTAGTCTTTTTTCTTCTCTTGTATCTCCTTTCTCTTTTCAATGGACTTTGGCTTTTAGAGAGGCAACACTGGATGAGAGTTTTTGGCTGCCTTCAAGATTATTTTATTTGGTTTTGTCATTATCAAACTAGGGAAGATTGTTAGGTATTATATTGAGTTGATAAGACAAAATCAGAATTGAAAGATTGGAAACAAAAGGACCAAAGTCGTCATTGTTGGATTCTACAAAGATGTAGTAAGAAAAATAAAGATTTGGTTCAAAAAAAAAAAAGTGAAAGATAAAGAGTTAAAGATTTGGGTCAAACTCATTAATATCTTTTAAATAGTTTCCATGTAAAGCCTTGACCAAGATTTGGTCAAAAAGAGATAAAAATTTGGTCAAACACATTAATATCTTTTAAATAGTTTTCATGTAAAGCCTTGACTCCTTATGCTATAAAAGAAGGTCTAGGCATATTGTTTTAGTATCTAGAAAAGTGTGTGTTCTCAATGAGAGTCGACTAAAACAAAACGTGTGTGTGTACACGTTTAGTTAGTTAGCATAGTTAGATAGTTAGTAGATGTGCTATAAACATCTATGTATTAGTTAGTTTAGCTGTAGTAGTTAGTAGTTAGTTTCTTTATCATGTTTGAATAAAGAAAACCTTATTAGTAACATGATTGTGTTCTTTATATTCCGCTGCGTGTTACAATCATTGTTATCATACCCTAGATGAGTCCTAATAACGATTTATGGAGTCATTATAGGATTTTACAATTGGTATTAGAGCCTCGTGGCTCTTGATCTAGGGTTAATAAGGTTTTCGTGTATAATTTTATTTTGTTTTATCAAAAGGCATATTTGCCAATTAGGGTTCTTAAGGAAACCATAATTCGTTTAAAGATGGCAGCAGTCAGGCAGAAGTGAAGGCAGCAGGGTTTCTTCTCAAACCCTAACCTCGAAGCATATGGATTGGTTTACAGCAGGTACACAAGCAGATCCGCAATAACCCTTATACAACTTTTGGGTTCGTAATGTCTTTGAACGATTATAGAGGTTTGGATGTTCCTACTGTTAAGCTTTTCTTAATTCCTACTGGTAAGCTTATGGTTGAGATTGAGCCACATCAGGATTTTCCCCTTAAAAGTTGAGATTGTTCTGGTGGTAAAGATGTAGATGGTACTAGAATTGTGGATGATGATGGTTGAGTTTGAGCCACATCAGGATATTCTTGACCTGCATTTGGATTAGTAGTAGCAACAAGCAGCATAGCAGGCAACAAAGGTCTTGGTGCCCCTCTAAAACCCCTTTTCATATTCCCAAAAATCTTTTTGGTTAGGATCACAGCCAGATAAGAGTGTTTGTTTTCCGTTTGAATTTCTAAAATCAGTTGCCAGGGGAAAAAACGAGGATCAACAAAAACTTTGTTTTTGCTTTTTAAGTTTTGCCACCATTCCATCAAAATTTAAGTTTGAAAAATTATAAACTATGCCAGTGGAAGACAAATCAAAAGCTTAGTAACAATATTGCTACAAATTGATCCTTCCACCACTTTTAGAGTTATACAATGTAAATATTGGTGGACTAAATATCTCATTGGGGTGTGAAAAAGCTTTTCCAGAGGTAAAAGATCATCTGTAGGGTTACCCCATATGCCCCATCCCCTCAAAAACTATCATATTTGCAACATTGTAATCCTTGAAGCCATCTGCTAATTGCATGGCTTATGTCTAATAGATTCTCAGTAATTGTATATTCAATGGAATCAATTAGTTGCCTGTAATTCTAGAGTCTGATCACCAAGAGGTGTCTGGCAGTAGCAGTCTGCCAAAATTTTCTGACAAGAATCAAGGATTGTAGGATTAGTAGTTAAAGCATACCTGAGGTTGGAACCTCTTAGAAAATCCACTATCTCTGCCCAAACCCCGCACTTTCATCAGGCTTGAGCATGAACCCCACTTGTTGTGTTTGCCGCAATATTTAATTGGGCCATGAATCGAAAGTGTATACAAAGGTAGTCACTGTGGAACTGATTTCGAAACTGAAAATTTACTGGGTTTAGGTACGAGAGAGGTTGTAGATGCTGGTAGCAAGACAATTGACTATATTCTTTATAAAAATAAAGAAGATTTTTACTTTGCGAAAAGGAGATAGCAATAAACAAATAAGTGTGAAAGAGAAATCAAACATTATCTATATATAGCTTCTTTGTTAAACGACAATAGCGCCGTAAAAATCTGTAACGGTAACATTTAAACAGTGTTTAAGCAGAGAAAGTCAATTTTCCCTCAACCAGCACAAACAATAACCTACCAGTATTAAAATTTACACTACCAGACTTAACTTTGGTCAACCAGAATTAATTATGATACAACCCGAATTAACTCTTTTTCAACCGTAATTAAGTATTTACTGAATTAAGACCTTATCATACCTGCCTTATATATGTAAATCCATGCTATTCCTGCAAGAATTAGACTAAAACAAAGAAAAAGCATGCTGCAAGAGTTTGTATAGACAGAATTAACTTAAACTAACTACCCGAATTAATACTACTAACTACCAGAATTAATACTATTAACTACCAGTATTAATACTACTTAAGCCAGATTTTAGTTAAACTAACTACCAGAAGTATACACACTATACAATTTATCCTCCCCTTAAATGTAGCTATGTGTTTATCATCCCAATACTAACCACTAAGTAATTAAACTGTGGTCCATCAAAAGGTTTAGTTAATAGGTCAGCTACATTTAAGTCTGTGTTAATTTTCTCCACACTAATGAGCTTCTTCTCATAACAATCTCTTATAAAATGGTGGCTATCTCGATGTGCTTTGTCTTGGAATGATATACTGGGTTCTTCACAATGCAGATTGTGCTTTCATTATCAATGTGGATTTTGGTATTCATGAAATTGAAACCATAGTCCAGTAGTTGATTTTGAACCCACAATACTTGTCCACAGCAATTTGCAGCAGCTACATATTCAGCTTCAGTTGTAGAGGTAGCCACTATGGTCTGTTTCTTGCATTGCCATGAGATAAGTCTTTGTCTAAGAAATTGACAACCACCTGTTGTGGATTTCCTGTCAAGGTTTGACCCACCATAATCACTATCAGAGAATGCTTCCAGGTCAAAAGGTGATTCTCTAGGATACCATAAGCCCAAATGTGGTTTGCCCTTAAGGTACTTAAAGATTCTCTTCACAGCATTGAGATGTGAAGTCTTGGGAGTGACCTGAAAACGAGAACAAACACATACTGCATACATTATATCAGGCCTAGAGGCAGTTAAATACATGAGAGAACCTATCATGGATCTGTATAAGTGTACATCCACATCAACAGCTTCCTCATCTTTTGTCAATGCCACTTTGGTCTCCATGGGGGTTATTGCAGTTTTCACATTTACAAGATCAAATTTCTTGAGTATCTCAGCTACATACTTGTCCTGAGATATGAAGATTCCTGCCTTGTTCTGTTTGACTTGTAATCCTAAGAAAAATGTGAGTTCTCCCATAGAACTCATCTGAAATCTGCTTTTCATCAAGGCTTCAAACTCATCACACCAAGACTTTTTGGTAGATCCAAAAATGATATCATCAACATACACTTGAACCAGCATGATATCCTTCTTGTCCCTTTTAATAAATAAAGTCTTGTCAATCGTACCCCTCTTGTATCCATGCTTCTCTAGGAATGTTGATAGAGTAGCATACCAAGCTCTAGGAGCTTGATGCAGTCCATACAAAGCTTTGACTACCTTATAAACCTTCTTAGGGTGATCAGGATCAACAAAGCCAGGGATGTTGTGAACATAAACCAACTTTTACTATAGTGCCATAACATAAAGTCACTTTTATACATCCATTTGGTATACTATGAACCTCATAAATGAGGCAAAGGCTAAAAATAACCTGATAGCTTCCATTCTTGCCACATGAGCAAAAACCTCATCATAGTCAATACCCTCTTCCTGTGTGTACCCTTAGGCCACCAATCTTGCCTTATTTCTGACAACCACTCCTCTTTCATCTCTTTTATTTCTGTAGCGACCCAAGTTGTACCAATCACCTTCATTTCGTAGGTAGACTACCAAACCCATACTTTTTTGCAAGCTAAAACTGTAAACAACCTCAACTTGCCATGGATTGAACCCAACAGTCATCTTTGGTAGAGCTTTAGACATCATTTTTAGGTCCTCCTTAAAAAGAAAACAGGCAATAATAAACAAATGATGTTGATCATTTGGTTTGTGATTGTTTCTTTGCTGATATTGAATAAAGACCTGAAAAGTGGCATGAGCCCACTCCGGGAATTTGTGTTGCACTATGCTTTAGTTTGTGCACAGCAGATAAGATCACCAAGGATTTTGACTTTTCGGTGTATCTTGTGAATCCTAAAGTAGAGTAGTGACTACGTCAATATTCTGTTGGTGAAGCATTGAAGTCTGTTATCACACCCACTTCTTAATCATAAGATGCCCATCAAAAATTCCTGTCTCAGACTTTAAAGATTTCGAGCTCTGGCATAGGTGAATCATCAGGACCAAACCTAGCCCGTAATAACCGACTCATTACCAGTATAAACTAAGGAGTACTGGTAAGTTGTTTTCAGATACTGTGCCCTAAATGCTTTAGAGAGCAATTTCTTTCAATTTCTCTTCTTAAAGGCTAGAAAATCTTAGGATTATCTCTAAAAGTGTCAGTAGAAGAAGTCTTTCTTCTCTTTTTAGGTCTGTCAAGATCACACCTCTTTCTTTGAATTTTGTGGAAGATGTCCTTGATACAACTTATTCTTTCAATATTCTTTACAGCGGAAGGCACAAAAATAAGCCTCTACATCCTCGATCTTTTCCTCAGACGCGTTAAAACTCATGGAGTTGTGAAGTAAACCTGCACTGTTAGTTACTTCTGAAGCACTACATGTGGGTTAGTTTGATTTTCCAAAAGATACAGGGAATATAGTTTTATAGAATCAGTAAGATAGGTCAATAATCAAAACATGCCATCTATACCCTACTAGACTCCTTTGTACAGTTCGGGTTTATCCTTCAAGAAAATTGACATGCAGATTTACTCTACTCTTTGGTTACTAAATTATAAACCCTATAGGCTGTTGAAGATAGTGAGTAACCACTAAAAATCCCTCACAATTTTCCAATCAAACTGCCAAGGACACTAAAGTATCTAAAATTGTAACATGAACACCCAAAAGGTCTTAAGTAGCTGATAATTGGGTTAGTGGCCAACAAAGAGCTTCGTAAGGAGTTATTGTTAGAGGTTATCACTCTTACCCTATTAAAAATATAGCAAGCAGTCCAAACTGCATCTGCCCCAATAAGTAGATGGAAAGAGTGAGTTCTGTCTAGCATAGTTCTAGCAGCCTCAATAGGGTCCTGTTCATATTCTATCTAGCAACTCCATTCTGAAGTGGAGTTCTGGCAATTGCTATACTCTTTTTTTATTTCCTTGTTTCCACAAAATTCAAGCATAACTCCCTATTCTTAAATCAGTGCCATTATCTGATCTAATGATTTAACCCTATAACTAAGCTTGGTTTTCAATTTGCCGAATGAAGGTTATGAAGAAAGCCACTGTTTCATCTCCTTAGAGCCAAAAAGAATACCCAACTAAATCTGTACAATCACATAATTACAAGGCTAATAACTTAGCATGATTAATGCTTTTTACCCAGAAGTAAGTCCAAAAAGATCATCTCAAGGTGTGTAATGGCTTATGATTAATCTTTCAATTGGCCTTGCAGGAGGCCCTGTGTTGTTTACCTTTATGGCAGGCAACACATGTATGGTTGGTAGAAAAGTTTAGATACACAATAAAATACAATATAAAATATAATATTCAAAAGAGCAATTTAAGAAAATTACCAAGTTACCCTCGATAAAATTCACTCTTAAAAATATATATAATATAATATATAAAAACGTATATTTAACCGGGTAAATATGATCATCTCGTTGTTCGGTTTCCCAACGACTATTAAAATTAAAACCTCGTTTAAGCTTGAATTGAATGGAATGAAGCAAAGATAATTTTGAGATAAATCGTGTATCTATTAAATAAAACAGCAACACTTAAAATTGAACCCTTAAAGGCAATTAAGACAATAAAACAAATACGAAGAAACAAATCAAACGTGACAATTAAGCAAAAGACTAAATTAAACCAAAAATTGCAAACTAAGTTATCTAAACCTAAATTAGGAAAAAAGACAATTTAAGAAAAAGAAAAATAATTTTAGGATTATTTTTTGAATTTTATTTTATTAATAAACAACTATTTAATACTAATTAAATCGCAAAAAAAATAAAGATTTGCAAGTAAATTGCAATTGTATTTTTGTCTAGATAAAACAAAAGAAACAGAGAAAATTTTAGAAAAGAAGAATCACTATTTTTTGGGTTTTTAGATTTAAAGATATAATATTTCTAAAATATAAACTAATAAAAAAACTTTAAAAGTAATAAAAATATTAAAGATATAATCCTAAAAATTTTATAAAAAATAAACTAAATAAAGAAAATATGCAGAAATTTAATAAAAATAAAAGCCCAAATTTTTACTTTTTATTTTCAAAACCTAACTTAAACTAATTAAAAGCTAAGACCTAATTATTTAATTTAAACTAATTAAAAATTAATTAAACTAAACTATTTAACTAACTGAGGGGACTAACTATGCAAATTCCTAAGACTAACAGGAAAGACTACCTAACTCATGGAAGGGACTAACTGAGAAATCTTTAAAGTTCAAAACCAACCCCTGAAGACCACGCCCGGCTGTTAAAGCTAAGTCCTTTGTTTAGGCTTAAAAATAAAGATGAAACTACAAAGTAGGCCTTATCAGCAAAAACTTTAAAGAAGGCAAATATTATAAAATAAGCTGAGTGAACAATATTAACATAAACACTTAGGGCTGAAAACCACTAATAAGCTCTTAAAGCAGCTTATCATTAAGCTTGATTGACAGAAACAAGGGCTTTTTTTCCCTTTGTTTTACAAATAAGCTAAAAAAGGCTCAAAATAATCAAAATTAACAACACAAAGAGATGTTCAAATATAGCTTATAACTTGCTTAAGCTCAATTCATAAAAGAAAAATAAAGCTAGGAACTCTTTTAAGCTACTAAAAATGATCATGAAACAAGCAAACTCAGAGATTAAGCCAAATAGTACAAAAACCAATTAGCTTAAAAGCTCAATTAAGCAATAATCTAACTAAAGCTTATTGAGAACTTATTCAACTACTAAAGTAAACAATCAATTTAGCTAGTAAAAACCAAATAATCCTTAAAGCAAAAATTAACTATTTACGAAACTACTTAATTAACCCACTGTTTATTTGTATTTTTGGTTGTTTAAGCTATTTTTTTTAGCAAAAATTTAGCTAGCAGATAAGATTAGAAATGAAATTTAATCTAAAATCTATCTTAAGCAATAACTAATCTAAATCCTACTTTAATCTAAGAAGCTAAGGACTAAGGATTACCTATCTAGAACCTTAAAGCCAAAAGTGAGCAGCGTAGGAACTAGAGTTCCCTAAGCGGTGCACGTTTCCATCCTTGCTGGGCACTTTGCACAAGCCCAAAACCAAAAGTGCATGTTACCTAAAGGTAATCCTGCCACTTGGAACACAACTCTTTAGAGTGCAACACACAATGCAAGCAAGATCTAATCCCAAGAGGCTTAGAACCAATTTTCACAAACAAAAAGTAAGGGTGAATTGCCCTGGTGCAGAAGCAAGCAAAATAGACCATAACTTTTTAAATTTTGCAACCTAAGCTTTAAAAAAAACTCTATTCCTACTGATTATAAATGAAATCCAAGCTTGAGCTATGAAATTAAGCTATTAAAACAGTTATTACTACTAAGAAATCTAAAATTTAATCACAAAACTTTTACCCTACTGTTTTTGGTTTTTCAGGTTTTTTAATGACTTTTAGTCTAAATTTTACTATAGTAAACTTATTTGGAAATGAAAATTAAGCCCTAATTCATATTAAGCTATATCTAATCTATACCCTACTTGAACCTTAGAAGCTAAAACCTATGATTGCTAACTTAAAATTTATTCAAAAGAGGGACAGCAGGAACTGATTAGTTCCTGCTGATGCAATTTGCACAAACACAAACCAAGTAGTGCAGGTTTCCTTAAGGGTAAACCTGCACTTAGACACTCTTAGTGAGTGTATATAATCACAATGCAAACACTAACAAAAGCTCAAAGAGCTAAGATCAATTTTAAGCTTATACAACTCAAACTACTAAGTACCCTGGTGCTAAATCACAAATTTTAACTCCTAATTTGATCAAATCTCACATCTAACCTTTGAAAACTCATTTTTAACTAATCTCTAATGAATTAACAACTGTCTCAAGTAAAAACCAAAATTCACTTTGACTATTTGAGGTTAAAGTGAGTTATGCCAAACACCCCTTTCAGGTTTGAGACATATTTGAAAAACCTTGAAAGATTGAATCTACTTATAATACCTACAAAAACACCCAGATATTAACTAGCTTAATATCAAACTTACTTACATGAACTAAAAATTTGATTAACTAGAAATCAAAGATCCTAATCTATTCTATCTATATTTTTGGCTTTTGTAAGCATTAAGAACAAAAATTAAGAAAACTAAGATTTATAACTATTACGCTGAAAAAGCAGATCTCGTAACTAATCCAATAAGCAAATTTCAGGAAGATATTTATAGCCCAAATAAGTCAACCAATATATAAGCAAATCAGAAGATTATATAAAGCTATAGCACGACCATATGACAAATTACTTAAAGCAAGAATAAAACAGGATTAACTGAAAACATACAAGGCACCTCTAGCTAAACAAGAGGAAACAAATAAGGCAGCTACAAGCGTCCCCAAGCGTTAATTCTAATCTCGTATAGAGTCCATAGGGGATCCATCCATTTTAGATCCCGCCTGCAAAAGCTCTACAAATCCAAAAGTAAAGATATTATTCAATATTCACTGGTTATATTAAGGTTGCCTTAGATAAAAGTTCAACAAATGAGCTCCATTACAAGCTAAGAGACTTGTAAGAGCTTATGAGAGCTTATAGAGCTGATTACACAGTACACATTAAGAAAGCTTATTAGATAAAAGGTTATGACAGAATTAGTAAGAACAATACTGAATTTCATTAATAAAGAGATTGATTACAATTTTTAGAAAGATTAAAAAAACTTTTAAGAAGAATACATAAAATAAGCTACGAATTTTAAAAGATAAAAATTGACTAAAAACTAGATGTCCCGTGTATTAGTAGATTGAGGTGGGGAATTTTATAGCCCATTGTAATCCATCTAAGCTGCCCTGTGGCCATCCAAACCTCATCAAAATCCAAGCCATCAATCATTTCTTAATCATCTGGAACCCCTCTTTCACATCCGTTTGGATTGGGATTTTGTTCACTCAGACGAATTGCCTAGCGTGGCAAGCGGTGATTGAGACCTTTTGTGTTTCTCCTAAGCAGTGTTTTAGTGTAAAATCGTCCCTTGCCTTTGTGCTTTCATTTATTTTTTCCCCCCACTTCCCCACGTGGTCTTCCAATATCTAGTTAGGCAATAGAGGGCTCACTTATGACTTTTTAAACTCTGTCCAATGTGTACTTAATCCACGAATTGTCCTTCTTACCTTCAATTTCTATTTGCCCTTAATGTAAAATGGAGGGTGAATTAGGGAAGACGAATGGAACAATAATTTTTCATTCCGCATGCCCATTTTTAAAACTGCTTGGGTAAAACACAGTTGAACTTTGGAGTTAGGAAAGTTTTATTCCTAGTGTTTAGTAAGTAATGCATTAAGTGTAAATAATACCTTTGAAAATGAACAGATTGTCCTGTGTTTTAAAAAGAAAAGGAAAGGAACTTTTATTTTAGGCATTTGTCTTTCTAAGGTTACTTTTGTGGACCATCTAGACTAAGGTTATATTGACTATTCTTGCATGTGGCATGATAACCCGGCTTGTTTGTGCTCTTAATGTCCGTTTCCCGAGTTCGTGCTTGCTCTTTTTTTGACCGTTTTCATTGTGCTTTTTGATATATCCGTACCTGCACAAACAAAACACAAATACAAGCATATTTTTGCCATTTTTTTAAGACTGTTTTGGGTTTATTGGGTTATTTTAAGGTATTAACGTTATATGTGAATTTTACACTTATTCAAAATTCCCCAAAACTAAACGATTGGTGTCCTCGCGCAACAAATCACTGCGCTTATAACCAAAAACTCGGAACTTCCCCAAACTAAACCTTTGAAAAGTAGCAAAGATATTTTGTTGAGAGGGTTAAGAGATCACAAGAATAAAACACCCGATTTCGCCATTTTCCAAAGGTTTTTTCTCTTTATTATGATTGTTTTTCGCTGATAATTAACTACCAAACTACAACATATTTGTGTTGACATAATGTATTGTTTTTCTTAAACTTGTGAAACTTTAAGGATCCTAGAATAAAAAGCACAATTAAGTGTCTAAAAGGATAACTTCATCATCCCCGATTATTTCATATTTTTTTTTTCCCATGCTAAAGCTTAAAAATATATCAGCCGTTGATTACGAGCCAAGATGCTAAGCACTACTTATAATTACGAACTTAGAATTCCTCTTTCCTGACTAAATCATATAATTAGGAGTGTGGTGTGTTTCAAATTAATTTAAACCATTAAATCCCCATATTTAGATAGAATGCAAATCCAGACCCAAGCTTTACACATTGGGCCTTTTGAGCAAATATGAATACTCACTTAGCAAGATCACATACTCCAAACAAACAAACCTCATTAGCTAAGACAAGTCGTTGGTTCACTTGTCCCATGAATGACTTTCTCACTAGCATCGATCCCCCGTCTATCGGGTAAGTGCTAAGGCTTTTGACACCCCATCCGGAGAATACTAATCGAAACGCATGAACTTCCGATGAAAAAGCCTTGTAGACTTTTTTAGCAATTAATTTAACACATTATTTTTGCAAATAGAAAAATTTCGTTTAAGAAAACCAAAGTATAAACTGAAGTTAAAATTCTTATTTAAAATGAGGTCGACTACATCGATAAAGCATTTTTTCACCTCTTAATATGTTGATTATACTTTTAAGAGTAAAACTCCAATTTGTAAAAATTTAAATATGAATCACGTATAATTAATCATATGTAAGAACAAGTCCAGGTGAAGAAAAAACCACAAGTTAATTCTTATAAGCTTAAGCATTCCAAATAAACTATGTTTTAGCATCCTAATATCGTAAACAACACATCAACTCTTATTCCATTGCATTTAAAAATCTCTAATAAAGAAATTACGCAAATACTTTACCTATATATAATCCAAACTCGGCATATTTAAAATCTACTTGACATAGCATAGAGTTTTCATTTACTAATATTAAGTCTGCATGTTTAAAGTCTACATAGACTAGCACAAACTATCATCATTAATTGTTAAGGGTATAAACTAGAAAACTACTACACACGTTCGATCGGGTCAAAAAACTACTTCTTAATCTTTACCAACGGAAAACCTAACATTTCGGTTCTCACACTTATTTTATTTTAGTTTTTTTTATAAGATCTTAAATTTTTAAAATTTTTGTTAATTTTTTGTAAGGAAAAAACGGTACGGGAGAACAAACAATAAGCAGGTAATATCAAATCGATAGAATTCCCTTGTCCAAACTAAAACGAAACATTGTCCTCAAATGTTTAAAGTCGGAGTCTCTACGAAAACAAAGCCGTATTATGAATTATGCAAAGATAAAAACGTGGAATCGATAGAGAAAGAAAGGTTATCGGATCTCCTTAAACTAAATTCACACAAAGGATGAGAAGCTTGAGTAGAACGGGAAAAATCAACCGAACATGAGAGGCTTCAAAAATTTGTTGGTTATCGATCCTATAAATCACAAAAACAGCAAAAAAAACATCGAGATATCGAAAAGAGTACAAGCCGTCTCTCAATACAACAACAGATATATAATAGAAAATAGAAGAGAATTAGAAAGGATAAAGCATGGGGAAACTCCCATGAAGCGGCTTGTTTTTGGTCACCGAGTCGCAAGCTCGACGCGGTACCCTGAATTTATTTGTCCATAGGGAAAGTTTTGGAGATCCGGTGATAACCAATGGTGGTGCCCCCCTCCATAGTAATGCTTAAGAACGTTGGCCGTGACTTTGAAATTCGAACCATCGTCCTGAGAACAAACTTGGCAGCGCATAAGGATAGACTACGGTAATTATGGAAATGTCCGGACCATCGGGATTTGAGCTTTTCGGAGAAAATCTTTAATCGAGAGTTGAAAAGCAAGACTTGATCACCAACATTGAAGATTCGGTTCTTTATCATGGATCATAAAGTTACTTTGTCTTCACCTTGTAAGATTAGTGAATTCTCATAACTTGAACACGAAGCCGCGTAAGTCATTGAGTTGAAGCTTTCGATGATCACCCCGCGGTTTAAATCGAAGTAGGCAATGCATAAGAGCCCAAATGCCTTGTGTTCTATTTTCGAGCGGTAAGTGACAACCGCTTACCATAAACTAACTTGTACGGGAGTGCATCCAATTTGGAGTCTTGTAAGCGGTCCTAAAAGCCCATAATGCATCATCTAACTTGTCGGACCATGAGGCACGGTTTTCTCCTACCGTCCTCTCCAAAATTCTTTTGAGACCTCGATTCGTGACTTTAACTTCCACGATTCGTCACCTCGACTTGACCACTAGTTTGAGGGTGGTAAGCGGTAGAAAGACGATGTGTGACACCATATTTAGACATAACTTTATCAAATTTGTCGTTACAGAAATGGGTCCCACGATCGCTTATGATAGCTCTCGGTGCACCGAATCGGGAGAAAAGGGATTTCAAAAATTTGACAACTACTCTAGCATCGTTGGTGGGGAGCGCCTTGGCTTCAACCCATTTGGAAAGATAATCGACGGCTACTAGAATATATTTGTTTCCTCTAGACGACGGAAAAGGTCCCATAAAATCAATACCCCATACATCGAAAATTTCACAAACTTGGATTGCATTTTGAGGCATCTCATCACGATGTGAAATTTTGCCTTGTCTTTGACATGCATCACAAGATTTGATCAATTCGTAAGCATCCTTATAAATCGTAGGCCAAAAGAAACCGGCATCAAATACTTTCCGAGCGGTGATATTAGCACTATGATGGCCCCCGGTGGGTCCTTCATGACAAGCCTTGAGAATTTCAAGAGCTTCTTGGCCAAAAACACATCTACGGATGATTTGATCCGCACATGTTCGAAAGAGATAGGGATCATCCCAAAAATAATGCTTTACATCCTTGAAAAACTTCCTCTTTTGTTGAGTTGACATTCCTCTGATGAGAAAATTCCCCGCGTGGTAATTTGCTATATCGGCAAACCACGGGGTACTTTGATTATCATGAAAAGTCACCGTATTCAATGTTTCAAGAGGAAAGGTTTCATTAATCTCTTTAGGATCAAAAACATTCTCATACGGGTTTTCAAGACGAGAGAGGTGATCGGCTTCGTAAAGAAGTAAGACCCATCTAAGCAATCTTGCTTTGGCGTCTTTTTTGTTGAAGAGGTATTTCAATGCGGAGTGGTCCGTGTAAACAACACTTTTGTTCATGATAAGATATGATCGAAACTTCTCAAAAGCGTAAACTACCGCAAGCATCTCTTTTTCGGTTGTTGTATAATTCGATTCTGCTTCGGTCATCGTCTTGCTCGCATAATGAATTGGTCTAAAATGCTTCTCAATCCTTTGCCCTAAAACCGCACCTATTGCATAATCACTTGCATCACACATGATTTCAAAAGGTTGGTCCCAATTCGGAGCAATGAGAATTGGAGCTTCGGTTAACTTCTTTTTCAATGTTTGAAAGGCTAGAATGCAATCTTCCGAGAAGTTGAAAGGAGTGTTTTTCTCTAAGAGATGGGTCATGGGTCGAGAGATTTTCGAAAAATCTTTGATGAATCTTCGATAAAAACCAGCATGCCCGAGAAAACTTTGAATTCCCTTAACGGTAGTTGGGTGAGGTAGCTTAGAAATCACATCGATCTTAGCTTTGTCGACTTCAATTCCTTTCTTCGAGATCTTATGTCCGAGTACGATACCTTCTTTCACCATGAAATGGCTTTTTTCCCAATTTAGAGCTAAGTTGGTGTCTTCACACCGTTTAAGCATTTTTTCTAGATTGGTGAGGCACGTAGAAAAAGAATTTCCAAAAACCAAGAAATCATCCATGAAGACTTCCATTGTCTTTTCAATCATGTCATGGAAGATTGCCATCATACACCTTTGAAACGTGCCTGGTGCATTGCATAAACCAAAAGGCATGCGGCGATAAGCAAATGTTCCGTATGGGCAGGTGAATGTGGTCTTTTCTTGGTCATTTGGATCGATTAGAATTTGGAAATAACCAGAGAAACCGTCGAGGAAACAATAGTACTCATTTCCTGCGAGTCTCTCAAGCATCTGATCCATGAACGGCAAAGGGAAATGGTCTTTTCTTGTAGCTTCGTTCAACTTCTTGACTTGTGCCTTCAAAGATTTAATTTCTGCAGCTTGGGTTGTGACCTGTGTACACAATGAAAGATAGAGATCATAGACACTTTGGAGAGTCAAGCCACCCTCACTCCCTGAAAGAGATTTAGCACTGGATGACTGACTTCCAATTTTTCCACAAGAACCCTCAGGAATGGGATCGAGAATAGGTATAGTGGGTGAAGATCCAGGTGATGGGTCAGACTGAGGCTCAACATGGGCTTCACTTGGGTAAGGAGGAGATGGTGTATGTTGTGGTTCAGATGGTCTTTCTGATCCTTCACCTTCATCCTCTGTTAGTTGAACCAACATGTTAGGAAACAGAGGTGTGACTTTCCCTGAAAAATGTTTTCCCTTTTTGACCATAAAATAAAAAATTTTATTTGACAAAGCATGGATAGGAAAGTGGTCTAATGGGACAGGCACATTTGTTAACTGGTTAGACAAAAAGATTGAGATAAATCTGGGACACATGACAAACTTTTTCATTGCATCCAAGTGTCTAAGCATACCATCAAAAATTAACTTAGAAAAATTAAATTTTTGATTAGAGGTCAAGCAAATCATTGCAGTGGCAATATTAGTGGGAATCTGATCCCAAGAAGTACTTTTTGAACTTAGGCAGTGATTTAGGGTATGAAATAGAAATTTCCATTGTGGTGAAAATATTGCTTTGTTAAATGTTAGGACAGTTAAATCCCCCTCATACCCCATGAGCTTAATAGCATCAAATATGGCCTGATTATTCAGAGAATCTATTCCATCCACATCATCAAAACAAAGATCACTTCATATGGATGCTTCGGAGATAGTTACAGGCTTGCCAGCTACTTTGGCATTAATATATCTAACATTATTGATTGTTTGGGACTTAGCAGATGTCGAAAACTGTTCAACAAGCGTAGTAGAGATTACAGGACTTACAGTGAGAGCATAGTGAATAGAGCTTCGTGTAAGAAAGTCAATAATCTCATGAAACTCTGCATTTCCATCAGTCTTCTCTAGATAAGCTACCATATTGTGTTTAGGGCACGATTCAAGAACAGCCATGGTTGTAGAATTTATGATCGTCGATTAGTGAGAGATTAGGGTTTGAAGAAGGAGAATAATTGAGAGAGATTACGTGAGTGAATTTTGCAATTTAGATAGGTTGATATAGGTTAAATTAACCTAAGAGCGAAGAAACCATTACAAGTTACACTTTAGACCCTTGGCGGTATTTTCTTTAACGGCTCTGTAGCGGTACTAACTTTGCCCATCGGTACAAAAATTGCACTGTCGGTACTAACTTTTGTGAAACAAAACTTCAACAAGTTCGGCAGTAAGAGTGGTTTAGTACCGTCTATATCTCTCTGTAATGACTCTTTATATCCCAAATAACGCCCTGTAAATCATCACCATTACCAGAATCCTGCTTTGTGCAGAACATACAAATTGTACAACACAGCCATTTACCTCCCCTTAACTAATGTAACTTATGGATTGATCATCCCAATAGTAACAACCAAGAACTGAAACCTGCTAAGATCAAATGCCTTGGTTAAAAGATCAACTACATTGTCATCGGTGTGTATTTTTAGCACCTAGATAAGTTTCTTCTCATAAGCATCTCTTATGAAGTGGTGCCTAATTGCAATATGCTTTGTTTTAGAGTGAAATACTGGATTCTTGACAATGCATATAGTGCTTTCATTATGTGGTAATTGCCTTGGCTTCGTTCCTAGGGTTTGGAATGGTATTGCTTGGTAACGAACTTGAACTTGAAGCTTGGTTAGTGTGATAGCTTGCATAACTGAGCATCATCTTCTATCTTGCTTCTTTTGAGAATCATTGTAAACTCTTTGAAAATCATTTTGGTTTCTTTGAAAATTATCCAACTTCATTTGCAAGTTATTCATGTTCGCATCATTTGCTTTAGCATAACTTTCAAAATCCGTTTTAGACACTCCTTGAGTTTGTGAAACGGGAGGTAAAGCTTGATTAACCAAAGGTTGATTTGTTGGTGGTTGGTATGGTGGTGCTTGGTAAACTTGATTTTGGTTGTTTTGACGGTTTTGGTTAAAATTTGTTCCACGGTTTTGGTTGAAATTAGAATTGGTTCCTTGATATCGGTTTTGGTTGTTTTGGACATTTGGTTGATTGAAACCCGGTGGTCTCATTTGACTTGCCAAATTGGAAGGTTGGTTTCTTTGAAGAAAATTGCCAACGGCTGCGGTTTGTTGAAATTGTTGGATGTTGTCATGAAAAACAGGAAAATCATTTCCACCTCGAGTTAACGGACAATGGTTAAAATTGTGATTCGATCCACACGTGACACATACTTCCTCAACCGCTTTGACGGGTGCGGGAGTAGTAACAACTAAAGCTTTCATTTCATTCATCATTTGTTTCATCTTGATAGTCATCTTATCCTCGAGAGAAGCGGCTATTTGTTGCATATCGAAAGAATTATTAGAAGGTGAAGAATTAGAAAGAGGAGCATCCGTACTCACTCTTGAATCATTAGCACGACTTCTTGAGTAACGAACTTTTGACTTGCTTTCAATAATCGCTAAACCTTCTTGAGGCATCTTGTCTAAGAAATTGCCACCCGCGGCGGAATCTAAGGCATCTTGATCGTTTGAATTCAAAGAATTGTAAAAAGTATCGAGTTGGTGTAGTTCCGAGAAGCCATGGTGAGGACATTGACGAAGGAGTCCTTTAAAACGTTCCCATGCTTCATTGAAGGTTTCGTTTGGTTTTTGGAAAAAAGTAATGATCTCATTCCGATAGTAAGTGGTTTTTGAAGGTGGGAAGAATTGATTTATGAATTTTGAAACAAGGTCGTCCCATGTGAGAATTGATCTAGGAGGTTCCTTGTCTAACCAATCTCGGGCTTCACCGTCTAGAGAAAAAGGAAAAAGCAAAAGCTTTATCGAAGTGTTCGGAACTTCGGGATGTCTAAACGTTGAAGTGACCTTGTTGAAGAATCGAAGGTGATTGTGAGGGTCTTGTCTACCCGTAAACTTATTACTTTGCACAAGATTGATTAAAGGTTGTTTAAGCTCGAAATTGTTAGCATTAATCGGTGGAACAACAATAGCATCTTCATACCCCTCGATGGGTGCTTGTAACATTTGGGCCATCGTTCGATTATCGGCCATTGCAACAATGTTTTGATCGACAATTGGTTCTTCTAAATCAAAATTTTCAACAACAAACGGAGGAGTTTGTTGTTGTTGACGACGTCTTCGAGATTGCGAACGAGTGCGCATAAAAAGAAAAACTAAAAATCAAAAAGCAAAACTTTACACTAATTTTTTTTTTTTGGATTTTTTTTTTTTTTTTAATTAACAATGAATTTTAACGGTTACACGGAAGAGACTTAAACCAAATAATCAACTACTTCACGGTAGCTCTCAAAAATTGCTTTTCAAGGTGAGCCGTACTTCGTAGAGACACAAATGGCAAGTGTTAAATCTTTAGTTCGATTTGGGAACCAACAAGTTCACCGGAATTGATTATGATAATACCTCCGTTGAGAGTATTATATTTTGGTATTTTTACCAATTGGTGACTTTTATTTCTTTATTAAAAAGGAAGATTTTTTTTATTTTTGATTTTTCTATTTTTTTATATCTTTTACTTATACTAAAAAGAAAAGGAAAATATTTTTATTTTATTTTTTTATTTTATATTTTATGATTTTTTTTTTGGATTTTTGAATTATAAAACAAGAATGAAACTTTCGAGGGCGAAAGGATCTTCAAACCAAATAAACTAAAAACGAAGGAATCTTAAACACTAGTCCCCGGCAACGGCGCCAAAAACTGATTGTGGAGTTTTAATACACTATAAAATATACGATATAATATAACCTTAAGAGCAATTAAGAAAATTCCCTAAGGAAAATTCACTCTCAAAAATATATATAATATAATATATAATACGTATATTTAACCGGATAAATATGATCACCCGGGTCGTTTCCCCAACGACTAGTGAAATTGAAACCTCGTTTAAGCTTGGATTATGATTTGAATAAGAAAATAGATGATTTGATGATCTATGACTACTAAATAAAAAGCAACAATTAAAATTGAAAATTAAAGGCAATTTAAACAATTAAACAAATACGGAAAACAAATAAAACGCGACAATTAAGTAAATAGACTAAAATTAAACCCTAAAATTGCAAACTAAAAGAAAAATAGGATGAAAGAAAATTTCAAGAAAAAGAAAAATATTTTTTTTGATTATTTTTGAATTTTTTATTAATTAAAAACTATTTAATTCTAATTAAATCCTAAAAATAAAAAGAAATAGAAAATAATTGAAATTATATTTTTCCTAAGTAAAATACGTAAAAAGAAAAAATTTTAGAAAAAAGAATTATTATTATTTTTTTTTTTTTGCTTTTTAGATTTAAAGATATGATTTTTAAAATTAAATCTAATTAAAAACTTTAAAAGTAATAAAAATATTAAAAATATAATCCTAAAAATTTTATAAAAATTAAACTAAATAAAGAAAATATGCAGAAATTTTATAAAATTAAAAGCCCTAATTTTTATCTTTTAATTAAAGTTTAATTAAACTAATTAAAACTAAACCCTAATTACTAATTTAAACTAATTAAAATTAATTAAACTAACTATTTAACTAACTAGGGACTAACTATGCAAATCCCTAAAGGACTAACAGGAAAGACTAACTAACTAACGGAGGGACTAACTGAGAAACTTTAAAGTTGCAAAACCAACCCCTGAGACCAAGCCCGACTTCAAACTAAGTCCTTTTTAGGCTTAAAAATAAGATGAAACTAAAAAGTGCTTTTCAGCAAGAACTTAAAGAGGCAAAGTTATAAAATAAGCTGAGGTGAACAACTTTAACAAAAGCTATATGAGCTTAAAACCATTAATAAGCTCTATAAGAGCTTATCAATAAGCTGACCTCAGAAAGTAAGGGTTTGCCCTTGACTTTACTAAATAAGCTGCTAAAAGCTCAAATTAAGCTCAATTACAAAAGTAAAAAAAGATCCTAAGAGCTTATGATATGTTTATTCTAATTAAGAAAAGAGATTTGATCTTAAAACACATTAAGGCTTCTAAAAATGATGATGAAAGAAGCAAAGTCAGGAATAAAGCAATAAGCTAAAAAAAACTTAATAAGCTCAATTGCTCAAAAAGCTAAGACAGTAAATGAGCTTTTGCAAACTTGACAAACAACTTATAGGCTACTAATTTAAACAATAAATCCTAATACTACAAGCTAGAATTTAAAATTTAAGGAGCTAAACTATCTACCTACTGTTTTTGGCCCTTTTTTTTAGTTATTTAGTGACTTTGACAGCTGAATTAAGCTAGGTAAATAAGCTAGAAAATGCAAATTAAGACTTAATCTATAATACAGCATACTAGACTTTATCCAACTTGAATTTAAGAACCTTAAGACCTACTTTTACTTAACTAAAATTAAATTCAAAAGTGACAGCCTGAACAACCTATTCCTCAGATGCACTTGGCCCTTAGCACAAATCGCAATAGTAGTAGGTTACTTAAAGGGTAAACTGCACTTAGTACACTTTTCTTGAGTGTTTATAACACAAAGCAAAGCAACAATCAAAGCCCTTATAGATGCTTTGATCACATTTTTTCAATCAAACTTTAAGAAACAATATGCCCTGGTGCAGGTTTAGTCATAATAAGCCTTAAAAACTTCAAAATTTCAAACTAACCTTCAAAACTTTCTTAAATCCTAACCTATTATGAAGATCTAACTACCAAAAGAGAAATCACTCAATTCCTATGACTTTTGATAGTCAAACTAGACTAAACCAAACACCCCTTTAGGACATGACAGTTTTTTAAGAAAAGCTTTAAAATGAAAATCTAATGATTAATCCTGAACTACCAGATTACTAATAGCTTTTACAATAACTCAACAAACATGATCAGCAGACTACTTAGACATAAATCAATACTACACTTATTTTTAATTATTTTAGGTTTTTTATGTTTTTTTAAGACAATATATAAAATTCTAATGAATCTAAATGATTAGGCTAAAATCAGATTATCTATTATGTCTAATAAGCTAAATGAAATTCAAATAAGCACTAATAAGCATACAGAATAAGCAAATAAGCAGTTCTAGGCTATTAAGCAAATTATCTATTATTAAGCTAGAAATTATGAAAAGTAACAAAAGAGAAAGAAAGTTACCTCAAGATCCCAGCTAAACAGGGATCTATAAGCCCTTAGCAGAGCTTAACCAGAGCCTAAGCTTATTGCTTAAGCCCAATAAGCTTTGTTTCAAGCTTATTTCTTATGATTTCCTAAATGTTGCCCTCAACTCTAAACCATTCCTTCATTATTCATCTCAGCAACAATTTCAGAAGTTTAAAGAGTGATAAGAGCTTATGGAGCTTATACTAGTTTAATTGAGCTTATAAGAGCTTAAAGGCATAATTTGAGATATCAAAGCTTAAATTTAAAACAAATTTAAATGAAAACTAAGCTTATATTGATGACAAAATTTCAGATTACAATACTTGAGAAGACAAATTACAAGAGCTAAATTGTTGAAAGAAAATTACATTTAAAAAAAACTACATAAGCTAAATTAAGCTAAAAATTACAAGAGAGAAAAAGATTGTTTGTGTGTGAGAGGATTGCCAGCGTGTCATTCTTTGATGGTGACAGCTTGTGCTTCTTTTGTGAGTAGATTAGCACAAAAACCCATCACTATGTGTGCTTTCACCATTGCTGACGTGTGACTTGAGTGTGAGTGAGCTAAAGTAATCCATTGATATGACTGAAATGACCCTCTTATCTTGCTAACGAGCTCTTGAATTGACTGCCGTACCCCTCAATTTCCATTTGCCCTTTGATTTACCTAGGTGAAAGCTTGGAGATGATGAGTGAACAGTGAAAAGGAAATGGCGCCCATTTTTAACTGAATGAGTTAAATTCAGTTGGACTTTGGGGTTATGACACTTCTAGCCCTTGTCTTTCTTATCTCCCTTTTTAGTCTAAAACGAGTTTTAGAAATTACAAGACTAGTCCTTGTGGTTTTTTATGGAAATGAAATGGACTTGTTAAATGGGCTTTTGATTGGGCTTTTGGGTTATTTGGTATCCGGGTATGATAATTTAGGGTTTTTCAGGCCCATTAAGGTTTTTAAGGCCCAATAAGAGGTGAGGGGTCATTTTGGACTTTTGTGAGATTTTGAGGGTTGAAATGAAATATTGTGGGTTTTGTCATTTTAGTGGTTGACTGCTGTTGACCATTGTTTGACTGATTTTGACTGAAGGCTTGACATTTCTGGCTTCGGCTTTGAATCTTTGGCTTCTTTTTGTACTCTTCTGATTCTCGTGTCCGTGCTTGCTTGTTTTTGATGGTTTTCTTGTGATTTCTGATATATCCATTCCTACACACACAAAACACAAATACAAGTATATTTTTGCCATTTTTGGTCTGTTTTGGGTTTAATTGGGTTATTTTAGGTATTAACGGATATGTGTATTTTACACTTATCAAAATTCCCCAAACTAAACGATTGCGTGTCCTCACGCAATATCACATGCCTTATAACCAAATACCTCGAAACTTCCCCAAACTAAACCTTTGAAAAGTAGCAAAGAATTTTGTTGAGAGAGCTAAGAGATCACAAGCTATAAAACACCCGAATTCCCATTTTCAATTTTTTTTTCTCTTTTTATGATTTTTCTTGATAATTAACTACCTAACTACAACTTATTTGTGTTGACATAATGAAGAATGAGTGAAAAATGTGAGAAAATAGTAGGGAAAAGTCCAGTATATATAGGACAAACTGGGGGAGCGTCTACCTAGGGGCGGTCCCCTTAAATAGGTGGGCGGTCCCCTTAAAATTAAGGGGGCCACCCATGTATTTAAGGGGGCCGCCCTAGGCTAGGGCCTCCCTAGTTTGTCTTTTGTGTACGGGGTTTCTGAAAAAAAATAAAAAAAAACAAAAAAAAAAAAAAAAAAAAAAAAAAAAAGAACTTTTCTAGCCGTTTTAAGGTCCAAAATTTTGAATATCAAAATGTTTATTTTGAATAAAACAATACTTTTATTGTAGAAAATGTTTTGTAATGTTGTAAAAATGTTTTACAACATTTATAAAAGTTTGAGGTTGAATACAAATTTCTTTTGATCATAAAATAGATTAAGCCTTTATTTATTCATACCTATAAAGTGATATAATTATTCGAAAAGAAAATTTACTTACAAATTACTTTGTTTTACGTTAATTTTACATTGAACGTTTTTAAATTTTGTGATTTATCAAAGAAAGATGTGAAAAATATTATAAATTTTTTAAAACATTATAATTTATCACAAATATCACACAACAGCATTAGATCACTATTAAACGTGAGCCTAGCCGACGAAGAATAATTTGGGTTTACACTACCTTCGGGGTTGTACATTAAACTCTTGAATCAGCTCCCTTCAACATAGACTTAATGCTCGTAGAACTTGGTAGTCTCAACGTCATTATCGGTATGGATTGGTTCGCAAAGTACCAAGCCGTCATTGTTTGTGTCGAGAAATTATTCGTATTCCCTGGGGAAATGAAACGTTGATTGTTCGCGGTGACTGAAGCGACTTAGGAGAGAAACGATACTCGTTGTGAAAATCAACTCTTGCACTAAAATGCAGAATACATGCTAAAAGGATGTCCTATCTTTTTTTCACATGTCACCACAAAGGGAGACTGAAGACAAGTCGGAGAGGAACGACTTGAGACGTACCAATTGTTTGAAACCTGGTGCTGAGCACCTGTAACATGTCGGTTCTCTACCGAACTCGACAATGGAATTCGTAAATCGATTTGATACCTAGGTGCTGCAACCTGAAAACACAGGCACCTTATCAGTTTATGGCCCCTTCCGAAATGAAGAAATAGGACCAATGTTTGGGATTATGGCATCCCTGACTTATTACCTGCTAGTTATATAAGTATAGTACCGCTAGTTTAATTAGTACTGACAGTACAAATGTTAAGTACTGATCAGAAATTTAGTACCGTTAGTATAAATAGGTAGGTACGTTATGAAATAAAGCATTTAGATAGTCTAGGAAAGGAATGCAGAATCTTTATAACGCGTTTGTAAAGTCCCATTAGGGTTTCCTAGTCTAAAAAAGAAACCCCTAGTCATAGTTATAGATATAGTTCTACACAATCCTTGGGTTATGTGCTTAATTACACATACCTTTTAACCTTTAAAAACGAGCAAAAATAACAAAAACGGACATCAAAATGCCAAATATATGCTTGATTTGCTATGTGTTTGTGCAGGAACGGATTATCTCACAAAAAGACAAAAACCAAGCAAAAAGCGACAAAACCGACACGTGATGGAAAAGTGTGTGAAGACTAAGCCCAATCAAAGTCAATCAACTCCGAGAAGAAAAGCAAAGAAAAATATAACTTGAGGGGTCAAAAATGCCAAACCCCTAAGATATACTTATTAAGGAAACAAAGACAGGGGCAAGATTATGCAAATTGGGAAATCTTCATTTAGTAACATAAAGAAAGGGGGAAAAAGATAATGAAAAGAAGAAAGATGTGGAGGGCTTTTCTTGTACACAAAGCAAACATACCCTAATCATCTTCAACCTCCCTCTGTCACAACCACTACTTGGATAAACCTTTCCCAATCATCCCGCAATACCAAATCCACCAGCACCCTTTTTTGCTCCCATACTTCGTACCCTGCAACACTCCATCAACCACTTGACAAAATCTCCCACTCACGACCACATGTCCCACAATGCCAAGTTGCAATCCAAGGACATTTTCGATTCCAAGGGATGAAGAAGATTACAAGGGAAATTAAGGGCCAGGATATATTGTGAGTTTATACTCACAAAGCAAGCACAAAGGAAGCCTTTATACACAGCAAACAAACACAGTCAAGCACACACAAAGAAAATTCAATGAAAGTCAAACAGAAGTCTTCATCTTGATTTTACCTTTTCCTTTGAATAAATTCTATGATTATGACTGTTGTACCTTTAAGTAATACCCCAGATTAGCTTCCGCTGATATATGTAAAAATGGGGGTGTTACAGTTGCCAAAAGACGTCGACGGGTCAAGATGCAATTTGGGTAATTGTTGACCGACTCACGAAGTCTGCTCATTTCTTACCAATAAAGAAAACCGACTCGATGAAAAAGTTGACGAGACAATACTTGAAGGAAGTCGTCTCCAGACATGGTGTGCTAGTTTCGATTATTTCTGATCAAGATAGTAAATTTACATCTCATTTCTGGCAATCGTTGAACAAAGATTTAGGTACTCAATTGGATATGAGTACGGCTTATCACCCGCAAATGTATGGTTAGAGTGAGAGAACCATCCAAATGTTGGAGGACATGTTGCATGCTTGTGTGATTGATTTTGGGAAAGGTTGGGATAGACACCTACCTTTGGTGGAGTTTTCCTACAACAACAGTTATCACACGAGTATCAAAGTTGCACCGTTTGAAGCTCTCTACGGCCAAAAATGTAGATCGCCTATTTATTGGGCTAGGTTAGAGACGCTCAGCTCACCGGTCCGGAAATTATCCATGAAACAACTGAGAAGATCATTCAGATTAAGAAGCGTATTCAAGCTGCACGAGATAGACAGAAGAGCTACGCCGACAGGAGACGTAAGCCATTGGAGTTTGAGGTTGGAGATAAGGTCATGTTGAAAGTATCACCGTGGAAAGGAGTGATACATTTTGGCAAACGGGGGAAGTTGAACCCTCGCTATATTGGATCTTTCAAAATTCTTGTTGCTAAAGTGGGAACGGTTTCATACACTTGAACACCCAGAGCAACTAAGTCGACGTTTATAGTCTTTTCACATTTCCAATCTTGAAGAAAGTGCTTCTCCGAGTTTATATTTTGCTTATTTGTGAACCTGTTGAATTTTGCTAAGTAGAAAGTGCTTATTTTTGAGTTTAGCTTAAAGTAGATATTAACTTTGTTGCATATTAATTTTAAGTTGTTTAAATCATTGGTAAGTGTTAGTTGTAATGTGCAAATGTGTTTTAAAGTTAAGTTAGAACTGCAAAAGTAAAAAAAGGGATATATTAGCTTTTTCAAAAGCACATTCTATTATTTAGTGTTTCAAATATCTTTGAGTCTTAATTATTGTCACTGAGCTTAAGAACACAATCTGTTTTTTTAGCTTATATCATCATAAGAAATCTAATTTGCTTGCTCATTTTAAGTGCTTATTTTCAGTAAAATCGAAAAAAAAAATATAGTAGTTTAGTTCATTTGTGCTTATTGTGCTTATTCCATGGCTTATTTAAAAAAATGAAGGGTGGGCTTAATAAAAGACTCATTAGTGAGCATATTCCCAAAGCAACAACTTTTCAGTATTGGCTTAATTAGGATTTTAGCTTATTTTCCATTTTGGCTTATTTTAGAGAAAATTCGAGTTTACTATATTTTGATGCAAATTGAGTTGAGTTAAGTTGGTTTTTGGTTGAAAAAGAGCTTTGGGAATCTAGATTAAGCAACATATAAGCGTCCAAAACACTTTCCTTTTTTCATTTGGTTTTAATTTTTTGAGCTTTTAACAGCTTATTACTAAAAGTAAGTCCAAACCTTAACTTTCTGCAATCAGCAGCTCTTTTGGCTTTTTGGGGCTTATTGAGTGCTTATTTTTATAAGGTGCCTTTATTAAAGTTGCTTAAAAACATGTCCCGGACAACTTTCGTGTTTTGAGTTTTGGCTAAAAACGATTTTTTAAAATCAGCCGTTTTGGAGCCTCGTTTCTGCTGGTAGAGCCTCGTTTCTGCTGGTAGTATTGTCGTTTCTGCTGGTAGAGCCTCGTTTCTGCTGGTAGTACATCATTCCTGCTGATAGGGTTAAAATTTTACATAATTTAGGTTTTTCCCCTCATTTTCCATGCCCGTTTTAGGTTTTGTTCTATTAGATTGTAATTTAGGGTTTCCTTATACCTAATTTTGCTTCCCGTAGTTGTTAGGACTTATAATCAATCAAAATCATTCTCACTCAATCTCAATCAAACCAAGATCAACTTTCAATTGCAGCCTCGTTGGGACATACGACCCGGGAATCATACTTCCGGAATCTTTTTATCATTGATTCTCTTATATATTTTATTTCTAGGTAGGTCTTGACTTTTTACCTTGGTCAAGGGTGAAGAGTTTGGATTTGCCTAGTATTTTATATATACTATATTGTTAGAATCAATTTTTGGCGCCGCTGCCGGGGAGGTCTAGTGCTACGTTGGTCTCACTACCGTTTGTATTTAAGTTTGTCTTATTGTGAATATATCATCTTAAAAACACAAAAATATTTTTCTTTTCTTTTTACTAGACATATCATATAAATTACTAATAAAATAAAATAAAAAGCCAAAAAAATAAAAAAATGTCCATAAACAAGAAATAAAATACATAAATTGGTAAAAATACCAAAATATAATATTCTCAATTGAGGTATTCATAAGTTTTCCGTGAACTAGTAAAGGCTTCCAACTCGAGACAAAAATTTAAAAGACTCTACATTTGTATCACTTACGAGGTACGGCTCACCTCGATTCGATTAACAAACTAGACGGTGGGTATAAGGAGGGTTGTTCCAAGGAACTACGACCCGAAAGGAGATATAAGCTTCGCAGCTATCACCTCCTCCGCTCGCGTTGTGCGTTTTTCCGAATTGTGGAGCTACCAGTGAAGTAGAATCCGAGTTATTTTGGTTTTAAAGTCGTCTCTCTCAATTGTCCGTTAAAATAAATTGTGAACAAATTTTTGAAAAACCAAAAAAAAAAAAAATTAGTGTAATTTTCTTTTTGAATTTCTATTTTGGTATGTGAGCATAGCGCTAAAACTCGATCTTCAGTCTCATAATCCAAATTTGCCTCAACAAGAAGCTTCACCAGTTATTGTTGAACCTCTTCGTATCGAATACCCAGTTCAAGATCAGCCACAAGAAATTCCAATGGCCGATAATCGAACTATGGCTCAATTGCTCGAGGCACCCACCGAGGGTTACGAGGATGCAATCGTTGTTCCGGAAATAAACCGCGAATAACTCGAGATCAGCATGGTCTACTAAATCATGTTTCAAAAAACAAAACAATTTCTTTTGGACACGATAAGAAACCACATGCACCTATCCTTATTTCAACAAGATCACTTCTACGATTGAAGTTTCCCAACGTCCCCGATACGTCGGTTAAGCTATTGCTTTTCCCATTTTCCTCTAGGGAGCAGCCCGGATTTGGCTCGAAAATGAACCCTTCCTCGAGTCAGATTTGTTCATATGGGACGATCTTTTTCAAAATGTCATCACAAATTTTATTTCCTCCTTCTAAAACAACCCAACTTTACGAGAAATGAAATCACTAGATTTCAACAAGAATTCGAACGAAACCGTTTTATGAAGCTATGGGATCGGTTCATGATTCTTTCTTAGGGCATCCCACTATCACGGGGTATTTCAGAATTCTCAACTCGATACATTCTACAATGCCTATACACTAAAGATCAAGACTCTTATGAAACTCCCGCTGCGGTGGAAATGTTATTTTTAGATAAATGCCTAGAGAATGCCTAAAAATTATCGAATCAAATCCAAAGTTCGTCCATCACGAAGCAAGGCAGTCATTGCCAAATTAGGTACACTATCTCTTCCACCCAGCAGTTTCATCCGATTTGCCGAATTAAAAAGATTTGGTTAGGGCATTGCTCATTAAACAAGAAAAATCAAGTCTCACTCGCTCCCATTTAAAGCAATCGAGCCAAGTGGTAACTTGCGGAGGTGCTCATTCTTATCAACAATGTCCCGCCACCGGTGGCAACATGTTCCACGATAATATCCAAGCATATGTGTCACAAGCCGCCGCGGCTAATTTTAATCAAGGAAATACCGGTATCCGACCTCCGATGTTGTCTAATCAAATTCGACCTCCCGGTTTTTCCTCCCAGTGCAAAAGTCCATCAAAACAATCAAAACTGTTTCAATACAGGAAATAACTTTCAAGTCAAAACCGAGAGTGGGAAATTACAACCAAAACAGGGGTAATAATTTCAATCAAGGACCAATTTATCAACCCCAAGTTAATCAACCCCCGGTTTATCAAGCACCAACTCATCAAGCTCCGGTTCCACAAGCTCCAGGTGTGTCTAAGCTCGATTTCGATAGCTACGTCAAAGCCAACGATGCAATCATGAAAAATACTCAAAATCAATTAACCAACTTGGCTCAGTCAGGGCAAAACACACAAAATCAAATGATGGGAATGCAAAATCAATTGGACAATATAGCCAATTTGCTTTCCAAGATGGTAGTTTCCAACACCCGCTCCACTTCAGGTCGGATCTCTCCCGGGTAACACCGTTACCAAACCCTAAAGAAGATTTGAAAGTATCCACCACCCTAAGCGGTGTTACTAACTCAAGGACCTATGATTCCTCCTACCACTTCAACTTCCAATAATCGTGATACCGGAGGTCACAAAAGGAACGATGCCTCCGACTAAAACGGAAGCACCACGACGTCCCAAAACCACCGTTGTGCAAGCCAATCTTCGAATCAAATCTCCAAGCCCGAAGTTGAATCCGATAGTGCTTCAAATGTGTCAATCCCATTTCCGTCAGAAAAAAGAGAAGAGAACGCTGATAACCGCCGTGAAAAAGCTAACGCACAAATGGAGAAATTCTATGAACAATCTTTCAAAGATATGAATTTCGAAATTAGCTTTTTGGATGCTTTGACTCTTATGCCTAAATACATTCGCCTCACTTTAAAAAGCCCTAATCGGAAAACAAAAAGAAATTGAGTGAAATGGCAACAAAAATTGAACGAACTTGCTACATCGGTCATCTTAACAAGTTGCCTAGAAAACTTGAGACCCCGGCAGATTCCTTATCCCATGTGAAGTATTCTGGCATTTAACACATGCCAATGCCTTGGGCCGATCTCGTTGCAAGCATCAATCATATCCCGTATTACCCGAGTGGAAGGATCTCTCTCTTCCGAGCTTACCCCAACATGCATGTACCGCTAAGCTAGTGGAAAACCGATCAATCAATACAACCAACGGTATCTGCAAAGACGTCCGTGTGGTTGTTGGGAAAGTTTCTAATTACCGCCGATTTTGTGGTTGTTTAATTGAGCCAGACCCCCGAGTACCTCTAATTCTTCGGGAGGTGTTTTCTGAAACTAGTCATGCATTAATCGATGTTACGAGGTTGAAATTACCCTTCGAGTTGGCAAGAGCCATAACTTTCAACCCTAATCATACTTCGAGGTACACGGCAAGATTTGCAATCATATGACGGGCAAACCAATTGACGTCATTGATATGCTAGTGAAGGAATACTCACCAGAGGTCTTAGGTTTTGTTCGATTCGGTAGCATACGGAAATCCTTCCTCCCGTGCTTTGATCCTATTGGGTTGCTAATTCATCTCCGACCTTAACATCCCATTTGGAGAAAGTGACCTTTCTACTTTCGAGAAGCAAATGCTTTTCCTGCTCTAGATGGATGAATAAACAACTTCACCGGAAGTTGTCCTGAACTTAATATGGCTCCCGACGGGGACATTCTCATACCTAGAAGCATTATGAACAATGAAAACACCGAACTCCATATTTCCAAAACAAGGAGATTTTTGTTCACGAGAACCCAGAAAGAAATCAAACCTTTGTGAAAAGTCCCCATAAACTGTTAAATCTTCGTTGATGAACCGCACAGAGGTTGAACTCAAATACTTACCTCACCCATCTTGAATACGCATTCTGGAAGATACAACAATTTACCAGTCACCATTGCTAAAGAATTAAGTTTGGGGGAAAAGCGATCTGATCAAGGTTCTTAAGCTCACAAGCGAGCCATCGCTTGGAAATTATCCGACATTCCGGTAATTTAACCCGGAATTTTGTACCCCACAAAATTCTAATGAAGAGGACTATAAACCTGCAGTTCAGCAATCAGAGAAGGTTAATCCAAAAATCCACGATGTCATCAAGAATGAATTGAAAAACTTCTGACGGCATATTGATTTACCCAATCTCCTAATAGTCCATGGGTCAGCCCGTCCATTTGTGTGCCCAAAAAGGTGGATTTACCGTTTTCAAAATAAAGAAAATGAGTTGAACCCAACTCGATTGGTTTACCACCGGAGCGGGAATTGCATTGACTACCAGCAAGTTAAATGAAGCCACCCCGTACAAGACCCACTTTCCAATCCCGTTTAAAGGATCAAATGCTCGAGTGAGATTAGCTTGAAATCGAGTACTATTATATCCTTGATGGATTCTCCGGGTATTTCCAAATTCCATTGACCCTCGTGACTCAAGAAAAAGACCACATTTCTTGTCCCTAAAAAACGGGAACGTTTGCCTACCGTCGCATGCCTTTCGGCTTATGCAATGCACCGGGCACGTTCCAAAGGTGTATGTTGGCCATCTTTCACGACATGGTTGAAAAGACAATGGAAGTCTTCATGGATGACTTCTCGGTCTTTGGGAATTCCTTTGAAAATTGCCTCTCCCGTCTTGAGAAAATGTTGCAAAGATGTGAAGACACCAATTTGTGTCTTAACTGGGAGAAGAGCCATTTTATGGTCAAAGAGGCAAATGTCCTCGGTCTCATCAAATTTCTAATATGGGTTAGTTGACCAAGCCAAATAGGATGTCAATGCGCAAATTACCTCAACTCCACCACTGTCAAAGGAGTTAGGAGTTTTCTTGGTCATGCCGGTTTTTACCGGAGATTCATAAAGGATTTTTCCAAAATATCCCGACCAATGACTCATCTTCTCGAGAAGAATACTCCATTCATCTTCTCTAATGAATGCATCCAAGCTTTCCAAACGTTAAAGAATAAACTTACGGAAGCTCCGATCTTGTGGGATTGATTGCCCAAACTGGGATCTACCAATTCGAACTTATGTGCCATGCAGAGTAGATACGCCATAGGGGCAGTTTTGGGAGGCAACGTCATGAAAAAACACTTTCTGCCCTATCCATTATGCTAAGCAAGACGATGACCGAGGCCGAATCTAATTACACCACCACGGAAACAGGAAATGTTAGCCGATGGAGTAATGCAATCGAAAAATTCTAAGTTCTTATCTTATCAAGAACAAAAGCATAGTGCATACGGACCATCTCCGCTCTCAATATCTCTTTGGCCAAAAAAGGATGCTAAAAGCGATATTGCTCTCGATGGTTATTCTCCGCCTCCAAGAATTTGACTTTAAAGTTCGTGACACAAAAGGAGCCGAGAAACCACGCAGACCGATCATCTGTCCCATTAGAAAACCCGTATGAAAAACGTTCTCCGAGCCCTAAAAGATATAAATTGAAACTTTCCTCTCGAGACGGTTAATATTTGGTGCCGTTTCGTGTGGGATTAATAGTACGGAACAGCCAACCTACCCTAGGTTTGCCGACTTTGCAAATTACCACGCGGGTAACTTCGTTGTGAGGGCATACAACCCAACAGAAAAATAAGTTCTTCAAGCCGTGAAACATTAATTTTAGGGATGGACCCTGAGTTTCTTGTCACCCCTTCATGTTAAAATTTGTGCAGAACAAGATGATCAGGCGATGTTGTGCATGGCAAGGAAGTTCTCGATCATTCACGGGCTTGGCCACAAAGGACCCCCCGGGGGACATCATGGTGTCAAACTACCCAGCCGAAAAAGATCTTTGATTCCACCGGCTTCTCTTTTGCCCACCATTTTACAAGGAATCCCACGAGTTTGTCAAAAACTGTGACTCGTTGGCCAACACATGGAAAAACTTCGCAACGGGATGAATAGCCCTCATAACTAAATCTCCACCAAGTTTTGTGAAATCTTTGACGTTTTGGGGCATTGACTTTATGGCCCGTTCTCCAAGTCTTCAGCGAGGGAACAAATATATTCTCTCGTGGGCCCGTTGACTACTTGTCAAAATGGTGAAGCAAAGCGCTCCCCACCAATGAATGCCAGAGTCGTGTTTTGCAAATTCTAAAATCTCTCTTTCGCCAAATTTGGTGCCCCTCCGAGCTATCATAATGATTAGTGAGGAAACTCATTTCTTCTGTAATGACCAATTTGCAAAGGTCATGCAGAAATATGGAGTCACTCACCGTCTCTCCACCACGTATCATCCACAAACAAGTGGGCAAGTCGAGGTGTCAAATCGTAGTTTGAAACATATCCTTGAAAGAACCATAGGTGAAAACCGGCTTACCTCGGTCGTGAAGTACCTACTAGATGATGATACTATGGGCCTTCCGCACAACTTACAAAACAGCCCATCGGTGTACTCACTTACAGAGCTTGTGTATGGAAAGGCAGCCATTTTCCGATCGAGCTTGAGCACAAAGCCTATTGGGCCTTGAAACACAAGCAAACTTGATCTTTCTACTTGCGTTGATCATCGAAAGTTCAACCAATAACTAAAAAAACGAACTTCGTGATCATGCACTATGAGAACTCATTGATCTATAAGGAAAAAACAAAGAGAACATGACGCCAAGTATCACAAATCGCTTTCACGTCGGTTGATCGAGTCTCCTGCTTTAAATTCAAGATTGAAGATTTTCTCGGCAAACTAACAATTCCGTTAGAGTAGACCATCCTCACCATCACTAAGTCCTTTCCTTACGGCACTGTTGAGCTAATCTCAAGCCAACGTGAGGCCGAAATTTTCAAAGTGAATGGTCAATCGTTTAAGCACTACTTTGGAGGGACGTACCACAATTGGTAGTCCCGGATCTCAAACCATCCCCATGACCATGATTGCGGGATTAGGTCAAAGCAAGAGTGACCTTAAAACAAGCGCTTCAGTGGGGGCAACCCATGCTTATCCGGAATTGTAATTGTATGAAATAGTGTTGTTTTTTGTGTGAATAGCGTGTCTTTTCTATCACCCGTGTTTCGTGTTGTTGTGTTTATTGTCCAGGAGTGCCCGGAATAGTAAGGCTTCCGTGTTCTCGTGTTTTGTTTATTCGAATCACCATCAAGCTTCAATCCTCAGCTTCATTTTGGTAATCCCTATAATCTCTAAATTCAATCGACTAACGTTTTATCATTTGCATACTTTCATAAACGGCCTTAAGATAAGCGTATACTCTTCAAAACATCGAGACGATGTTAGTACTTAGTTTGGGGGGGTCTCTTTCGATTTGATTGTTTCTGCAAGAAAACATTTTACCCAACGTAATCCCGTATTTTCCACCAAAATTTTTAGCAAAAAATAACCAAATAAAATGAAAAATTTTCCAAAAAATAAAATAATGTGTTTTATGTCACAGTTTTTGACTTTTCTTTTGGAAGAATGAGAATAAATTTTTGACTCGACGGGCGTACTGAGCCCAGGCTAGTTCTCTACAGGCCGAGCTTTCACGAATTCTATTGCTTTGAATTTTAAAAAGGAGTGAAGAACAAGAAATGACACGAGTTAACTATAAGTTATTATGCTTTAAGTCAAGATCGGTCTACATAACTTATATAATAACTTGTGTCTTTTTCTCCCATAAGCTTCGAATTTCACCTAATTCATAAAACGTGCTTGTTCAACTAAGTCAATCGATGTATTCAGAAAAACTTCAAATTTTTGAAACTTGATTCTTTAAATGCAAGGTTAAGAAAGATAAATTGCCAAAGAAGCATGCTGAGAGTATGAATGCAAAAATGCACGAATTATGTAATTATGCCAATGAAGCATACATTTATCATATGAGATCTAGTAAAAGATGTGTCGTGATATCCCACTCCGCTAACCATCGAGGTGGGGCTTCAAACAAAGACTCTTTACTTTCTAGGGATTTTGGTGTGTTTGTGATATCACACTGAATAGAAAGGTCTAGGTGAGGGTTCAAACAAAGACACCGATCCTTGGACCATAATGAGGAAGAAGTGTTGACTGTGAATTCCCACAAACGCTTAGCAACAGGGTGGGTTTTCAAAGCTTAGAACACCGGTCCTTGGTTTGAGATGTCCAACTATGGAGCGAGGTCCTAGGTAGGTTTTCAAGACTAAGCAAACACATTCCTAGCTTTAAGAACTTATGAAAATGATAAATAATGTGCAAAAAGTTCTAATGGTTTAAAATCAAGTTACAAGTACCTAATAAGTTGTTGCTTTGAGTCGTGATTCATCTTGATTAGGGGACTATGAAAATAAGTTGATCTATGTGTTGATTTAAAACGAGCACACACAATCAAAACATATATCCATGTTGGAGGAGTAAAAATGTTCACATCAATAAGTATGGAGGGCTATAACATCTAAACATAATCGACATAGATCTTATTTAATTGCTAGCTTTGGGACTTCGTGAAAAAATCAGGGACATGAAATTATCCGTCAGGATGTCCGTGAATATATTCTACGAACGTTTCTCATTCTATGATCCCATTGTTGATAAATAAAGGAAGTCAAACATTATAAAAAAATGAAAAATCCAAAAAAAAAAAAAAAAATTAGAGTAGTTGTGTAAATATAAAAATTGGTGAGAAACCGGACGTTTCGAGCAATGTATTCTTTTATCCACAATTGATAAACGCTTGGCTACTTTATTCCAAGTATTAGTCGAGGGGATTTGAGATTTTTGGTTTCTCGATTGCTTACTCATAGCATTGCTAGGACAACGCAACATCTTAGTTAGGGGGATTTGGTAGTCTTTAATTACACATACCTTTTACCTTTAAAAAACAGCTAAAATAACCAAAACAAGACTCAAAAATGCCAAATATATGCTTGTTTTGCTAATTGTGTTGTGCATGAACGGATATCAAACAAAAAGACGAAAAACCAAGCAAAAAACGCGACAAACCGAAACCAAACCGGGATTGAAAAAGTGTGTGAAGACGAAGCCCGAAACAAAGGCCAAGTCAACTTTCGAGAAGAAAAAGCAAAGAAAAAATAAACATGAGGGGATCAAAATACCAAACCCCTAAGTTATATTATAAGGAAACAAAGACAAATAATGGGCTGAATATGCAAATCATAAAAGATATAAGCCTAAGGGCCCAAAACTGCCGAAAAGCAATAATGTCCTTTACCCATTTAAATATAAGCCCACAGGGCTGATTATGCGCAAATTGGGAAACTTCATTATAAATAAAATAAAGGGGAAAAATAGAATGAAAAGAAGAAAATAGAGGTGTGCTTTTTCTGTACGCCAAACCAAACATAACCCTTAATCATCTTCAACCTCCCTCTTGTCACAACCCAACTTGAATAAACCTTTTCCAATCTTTCCGCGCGCCAATTACCAAAACCAGGCCGTCACTCCTGTTTTAGCTCCTATACTTCTACCTAAAAACACACTGCCATCCAACCACTTGACAAAACCTACCCACGTCACCCACATGGCACCTGCCAAGTTGGCAATCCAAGGGCATTTTCGATCCAAGGGTTGAGAGAGAATACAAGGAAATTAAGGCCACATCGGATATATTGTTGAGTTTATACACACAAGACTATCACAAGGAAGCTTTATAGCTCAGTCAAACAAACACAGTTCAAGCTCAACAAAGAAAAGTCAATGAAAGTTAAACAGAAACTCAGCTTGTTTTTTACCTTTTCTTTGTATACATAGGGAAAGTGATTCCATGTAAGGCAGTGTGTAATTTTTTAGTTTTATAATATAAAAAAAAAACTTTTACCTTCGGGCAATTTGTAAAAGTTCCAAGTTTATGAAATTTCAGTTTGTTTTGCATTTCGGTGTTCCAAGTTAACATACGCGGTTAAGTTGTTTTAAAGCTATTCATAAGCTTTGAAGAGTCTCTAATCTCTTAATTTGAGCTAAATAGTGATTAAACTAAGTTAAATTCTGCAAACCAGTTTAATAACCTGAATTACCTTTGCATTTGAATTGTGACAAGGCATTTTTGGACGTTGTTGTAGATGGGAAGTAACCAAATTGACTCATACCCCTAGCTTAATTAATAAGCTGAGGGAGCATATAGCTGCCCATTTTTGGGTTCCTCTTGTTTAGCTAGAGGTTCATGTAAGTCTCTTATTTTAATTCTTGCACTTCCTTCAAGGTTACTGTAACATTGCTTATTATGTTTATATCTGTCTTTATCTTGCTTTCAAAGTGGGGTTAGGGGGGGGGGGGGGGGGGGGGGGGGGGGGGGGGGGTATATGCTTAATTTTCCTTGGTTTAAGCTTTTGTATCATTTATTTATACTTGTTCTTTTAATATGTCATTTTTAGCTAAAATTGCCTTTTGCTTATTCAGCTTATCTAAGTGCTTAATTTCTGTTGAAAATGGTTCATTAGTGCTTAATATGTTCATATAATCATTTGTCTTTAAAAGCTTTGGCCTAAATCTCTTAAAATTAGTTTTAAAAACAATATAGATTTCATAATCTTAAGGGGTGTTTGGTCAAGGCTGAAAATGGGTCATTTTGGCTCTAGAATGGGTTAGTGGTCATTTGATAAAGTTCATTTGCTATATTAGTTCCTTATAAGCTGTTTAATCAAAGTTTTTTATTTGTTAAAATTTAATTTCCAAGTTTTATAATTAGCCTTATTTGTGAAACCTGTATGAATTTTGCTTAAGTAGAAGTCTTATTTTTTTGAAGCTTTAGCTTAAAGTAGATATTAAGCTTTGTTTGCATATTAATTTTAAGTGTTTATATGCATTGGGTAAGTGTTGTTGTAATGTGCAAATGTGTTTTAAAGTTTAAGTTAGAATCTGCATGAGAGTTAAAAAAAAGGGATAATTAGCTTTTTCATAAGCTCATTCTGGCTTATTTAGTGTTTCAAAATATCTTTTGAGTCTTAATTTATTGTTTCATTGAAGCTTAAATCTCATCTGTTTTTAGCTTATATCATCAAAAGAATCTAATTGCTTGCTCATTTTTAAGTCTCAAAAGTGCTTATTTTCATAAAATCAAAAAAAAATAAATAGTTTAGTCAATATGTGCTTATTGAGTGCTTATTCCATGGCTTATTTAAAAAAGTGAAGAGGTATTCTTAATAAGGACTCCATTATTGAGCTATTTCCAAAAGCACACTTTTCCAGTTTGGCTTATTTAGGATTTTAGCTTATTTTCATTTGGCCTCATTTTAGGAAAAGTTAGAGTTTACTATATTGATGCATAATTTGACGTGTTGAGATTAAGTTGTTTTATGGTGAAAAGGGACATTTTGAATCAGATTAACGCAACATATAAGCTTCCAAAACATCTTTCCCTTTTTTTCATTTGGTTTAAATATTGAGCTTTTTACAGCTTAATTTACTAAAAGCAAGTCCAAACCTTACTACATGCAATCAGCACTCTTTGGCTTATTTGGTGGGCTGTATTGAATGCTTTATTTTTATAAGGTGCCTTTATTAAAGTAGCTTAAAAAACATGTCCCTAGCACTTTCGTGTTTTGAGGTTTTGCTAAAAACGATTTTTTAAAATCAGCCGTTTTGGAGCCTAGTTTCTGTTGGTAGCGCCTCGTTTCAGCCTGTAGTATTGTTCGTATCCTCTCTGGCTGGTATAAGCCACGTTTGCTGCTGGTAGTAAATCATTCCTGCTGTTAGGTTAAAATTTACATATTTAGGTTTTTTCCCCGATTTTCCATGCCCGTTTTAGGTTTTGTTATATTAGATTGTAATTTAGGTAGTGATTTCCTTATACCTAATTTTATGCTTCCCGTATGTTGTATAGACTTATAATCAATCAAAAATAAAACATCTCACTCAATCTCAATCAAACCAAGATCAACTTTCAATTGCAGCCGGGGATCACGTTGGGACATACGACCCAGAATCATACTTCCGGAATCTTTTAATCTTGATATTCTCTTATATATTTATTTCTAAGGTAGGTCTTGACTTTTTACCTTTGTCAAGGATGAGAGAGTTTTGGATTTTGCCTAGTATTTTTAAATATACATGATTGTTAGAATCAATGAGCATTAACAACGTTGGTATTGTCATCGGATGACTCAGAAGTATCTTGAAGGTCTTTGAAAAATTCATTTTCCACACAATATGTAAACAAATCTTCCTTAAATTTCTTTCGTAAAAGAGCACATCCTTGACAATATGGACCATCAACCGGGGGTTCCCACACCTTTGTACAGTTTTCGTAGGGTTTAGGAACAAGAATCTTCGTCTTCAAAAACCCTTTTTTTGTAGAACAACAAAATCTGCAGTGTACAAAACTCCACCAAGTCGAGCATTCTTGTAATCGCGAAAAACGCATTTAAAACGATAATCGACATGACGTCAATAAAAGAATTACACCAATAAGATGGATAAGAAAAGAATTAAATGATACGAAGAAAAAGAAGACAACTTAAACCTGATAATCAGCAAGCTTCACGGTAGCTCTTTAAAAGATAAACGCACAGGTGAGCGGAGGAGTAGGAATAGCGCGAAGCTTATTTCTCCTTTCGGGTCGTAGTTCAATTGGAACAACCCTCCTTATACCCCTCTTATAGTTTGACTAACTTTCAAAGGTGAGCCGTACATCGCAAGTGACACAAAAGGCAAGTTTTTGAATCTTTGGTTCGAGAATTTATTGATGATAATACTTTAGTAAAAGTATTATATAATTGATGAATTTTATTTCTCGATTAAGACAATGTTTTTATATTTTTGGGTTTTTTTTTTTTTTTTTTGGTTTATAAATATATACTAAAAAGAAAATGAAAAATATTTTTGTACTTTTTATATTTTTATGAAAATAAAAGAAATAATTCACAAAATCAAACAACAATTTGTCAAATCGATACGAGAATCTTTCACAGCCTCCTCGGCACGCGGCGCCAAAATTTGACAGTTACATCGCGTGATCTTACTGCCTATTTTATAAATAAATAAAATATATACATTAATATAAATTATACAACAAGGATCAAATCCACAAAATCAATGAATCCGGAATAGTACTTGAATATTTCCGGGTCGTTATGTCCCAACCGAGGCTTGAATGGAAAATCGAGATGAACGAATTTGGATAATCCGATGTTAAATAGGACAAGGGATATGAATTGCACTAAACCGCTAATAAAGCAAAATGCCCACGAAAGAATAAGCAAGGAAAATAAGCTAGAGCATGCATGAAGGCTAGGAATGGTAAAAACTCTTAAAACCTTTTTTACTAAGACACAAATAAGCTTAAGACAAACTAAATAAGCTAGACTAACTCTAAATAAGCAAATTCAGCAAGCAATTAAACTAAGTTAAGCAGGAGTGAAGACACAGCAGTACTAGACAACAGGACTAACAGTATTAACTATAAGTACTAACTTGAGTTAGTACTGCTAGCTTTAGAGTTAATACTGCTAAAGCTTATAGTTAGTACTGCTAGCTTTAACAAAACACAATGAAACAAGAAATAAGCAAATAGGCTAAAACAGATATTTAACTACCCCTAATAAGCACTCAGGCATAAGAATGAGCAACTAGAAAAATTGGCAAATAAGCTAAAAAGCTATAAACTGATAAACTATTAAAATTGGCTTGAAAGAGGTGATAAGCTTAAATAAGCTCGACTTACGACAGACACAAAATGTGCTTAATTCTACTCTAAAAAGCTAAGGAAATCTTAAATAAGCAGAAATAATAAGCTAATAAGTAATAATGAACTAACAGTACTAACAGTTTTAAACTACCAGATAACTAACTTGGAGTTAGTACCGCTATGCTTGAGTTAAGTACTTGGCTTAGCTTTAAAATCCTAAAATAAGAACTAGCAGTACTAACTATGGGTTAGTACTGCTTATTCCAAACACCCCTTAAAGTTTTCAAAAATCATTTTTCTTTTTATTTTAAGCTGATTTGGTCTTAAATTGTTAAAAACAGATTATCAAATAACAAAATAAGACACTTATATGCAGATTTTAATCAACAATAAGCACTTAAATAAGCTAAATCAATCCAACAGTATTAACTAAACATACTACCAGTACTAACTAAGAAAGTGACACAAACTATTTTTAAACTAACAACTAAGCAAGATAAGCACTAAACATCATGATAAAGCATAAATAAGCAAATATAGGTAACAAATAAGCACTATAAGCAGTTCTACAGTAAATAAGAAAAATAAGAAAAAGAGAAACTTACAACACCCTTGCTCAAAACAGGGTTAAACAAAGAATCTACAAGCTCTAGCTTGTATAAAACAAGCTAGTAGTGTCCATAAGCCCATCCAAAACTGGCTTATCATCCATAAGCTGTGGTGTATTTTTGAAGGTGGATTTTTTTGATTTTTTCTTAACTAATTTGCATTTTTTAGTTAACTTTAATGAAACAGTTATAAATAAGCTTGAGGGAGAGCTTCTTAACAACGATTTTAAACACAAACAAACACTTAAGAGTTTGAATTTAATAACTTTAACTTGACTTTTTAACTCATAAACTTCAAACTTTCATTAATTCGTAAAAAGAGTACAAGGCAGTAAAATAAACTGAATAAAATGCTAAAATGACTTAAATAAAAATTACAATAAAACTAAGATAAGCTAAGATTCTAAGATGCCTTCAAGGCTTACAAAAGGTTCTATTTATAGCCGAAGTCTTCTCTTCTTGGACATGCAGCCCCTTTGGTGTTTTCTTTGTGAGAGACTTCCATGGTGTTTTTGTTGTGTGAGGGACTTGATAAAAGTAATCTCAGCCATTCAATCTTCTTGTGCTTCTTTTTGAGTCATCTAATGCCATCGAAATCACTTGGAAATGGTGAGGGATTGCCAACATGGCAATTATAAAGCTGGGGGGAGATAGTGGAGGAGGGGGAAATGTTTTATCTAGGGTGTTGAATGGTTTGCAGGGTAAAAGAAGGTGAAGGGAACCCGTGAGTGGTTCTTATGGGTTTAGTAGATTGGGCCGGGAAAAAATAAGTTTTTTGGGGAAGTTGGCAGCTTTGTCCCTTATCTCATATACATCATTGTAAACTTCACCCTTTTATGATTCAACTTTTATGGGGTTTTTCGGCAGACCTAGCCCCTAAAGTTATACTTCACATCGGTATGCAATTTCCCAGCAGCCCTTGTTTTTAATTTCTCGTGATACAACTTGATGTTTGGGCAATTTAAGTCCCTTCAAGTTTTATTTTCTTTCTCATTTGACTTTATACTTTATTAAGATGATGAACGTTTCCTGACTTTGACTGACTTGTGGCTTCGAATTGACTTTGTCTTTTCATCCCGTGCCTTGTTTTGTCCGTTTTTTTTTTGATGAAGAACGAGGCCTGAACTGATGTGAACAGACGTCATTTAAACATTGAGGAACGGGGCCTGAAGTGTTATTTTTAGCAGACGCCATTTGTCGTTGTGGTGCGAGGTCTAAACTGTTATGGTCAGACATCATTAGATGAACATCAGATTAAAATTCCTTGAAGCCCTATTTTCTGAGATAACTGTCTTTTCTGCAACCAAACTCTGATTCCTTCCTTTATAGGATTGAACGATGTACCTGTACTTAAGAGAGTACCTGCACTTACATCAAGAGCTTGTTCGCTTTCACATTGGTTAGTGATATCTTCTTTTGAACCATTTAGGGGTTCACTGTCAACCTTTGTTGTACTAGAGGTGAATATCTTTCCGGTTGGAACCAATATAAGACAAACAGTCTTGAGAATTCTACCCGTTGGTTTCCACCTAAGATAAGATCTAGGACTTGTTGTTTTCTCATGCACTGTGGAAGTCCTTTTTATTGAAAACCTATGTCCTGTTGGGATCTGTCTATTTGGATTCGTTGCAACACTTATTTGCTCTACGGGTTTGTTTCTGTTCATTGTCTTATTGGATGGAACCTTAGCATGTGAGTTGACTTCATTTAGGAATTTTGTAACACAAGAATCATGATTTGCATTAAAGACACATTTCTGACATGTTGAGCAAACAAAATGTTTGGAGTCGGAAAAATTTCTAGAGTTCCTAGAGTGTTCTTGTGCCTTTTTCTTAGCCTCCTCCAGGTAGTGATTATGAACTATGTCATTTGAGCTATACCTAGATGAGCTAGGTGCAATCATGTAATGAGGTTTTGCATGGGCAGATTCTCTTCTCTTTGGTAGATAATGTGTAGTGACTGGTTTTGACAAGTCGTTGTTCACATCAACTTGGGAGGCAAACCGTGGTTTTGAAATTTTAGGTCATTCAGACTTAAACGCAGTCGGTTGTCTAACAACTGATTGATTTCTGTGTGGTTGTAAAACTAGTTTCCCCAAGATTGATGGTTTTGCAAACTTAGTATTCACACTATTTCCTGTTAGTTTCCTTAACTCATTTTTTAATGCTGCAATTGCAAACCCCTTTTTCTGAATCTAAGCTAGTACATCAGCATTTTCATTAGACTTTTTGTTCAGTTGTGCCATTAAAGATTCATTCTGGTTTTTGGTCTGAACTCGTGTCGTTTTGATAGAATAAAAAAGATCTTTGTAAGTCTGTTTCAAGTGCTCTTTTTCCTTATGTAACAGCTCATTCTCTGCAAGTAATTTAGCCACACTATGTTCCAATTCTATCTTTATTGTTTCAATTTCATCGATGTCATTATTAACCTTGGCTTCATTACCTTTCTCTTTCAAAAATTGACTCTGTTGCCCTGATTTTAAAACATTGTTTACCATTTGTAGTTTAAGATTAATACAATGTGCTTCGAGTTTTGCAAAATCTTTTTGACACTAGGCAACAGTCTTTTTGAGACAAACATTTTCAGACTCGAGTAATTGATTTGAGAGTTCAATTGTCTTGTCATCAGTTAATTTAGCAGGCAAAGGACATGTGTCATAACATTGTTCAGCATTCTGGTCAATCTCTCCTTCATTAATGAATTTAGGTTGCTCAGTATGTTGTTGTCCTTTAGCAGATACATTATTATTAGTAGTCATTTGTACCTCAGCCTTTGGCTCTTCATCATATATGGGTCTGATATCTGCATCATCAACATGTGCATCATTCCCTGATCTGCTGCTTGTATCCTGCTCTTGTGATTCTGTCCCATTGCTTTTAATGATAACTGAACTAGCATCCAATGCTTTACTCGTATCAACCTTTTCCATTGTCGTCTGCATCTGTCTTTCATTCACCCTGCTGTCATGCTCTCTTTTATGCAGTGCTCTTTCATCAATCGACTTTTTGACATATTCCATGAATTGGACCAGTGTCTCACGGAATTCTGGAATATCAAGTTGAGTGTATTGTAGAAAGTAGTTGCGTGTCATTACAATATATTCATCATTCAAATAAATCTTTGACTTGATGAACATCTGAAACTGTGTCTCGAGAACTTTAAAAGAAGCCATGGATCCAATCTCTTGAAATTCGTTGTTATCAAGTTGCTTTTGAAGTTGATCCATGTTTAGGAACATCGTGCCTGTAAAAGTCTCAAAATCTTGACCAAAGAGTGTTGCAAACGCGCGTCCGAATCCATTCTCGGTTCGACTTCCTTTTAAGTCGTTGTTTGAAAGACGCTTGAGGTGTGAATGAAGTCGTTGAAAAGATACCATGCAACTTTCTTTTGATTTGTCTTGAATTAGTTGCATTTGTTGTTCTTCTGATTCCGAACACGAAGATAAGGTATCTTTCGTTTCCATTTTACCGTGAATTGTGAAGTGAAAATGATTTGTAGGATCTTAAGTAGGTAAAGTGATTGTTGTTGTTGATTGAATTCAATTAATGTTCACGGGATTTTACTATTCTATGACTTAAACCCAAAAAGGAATAATCTTTTACGGTTTTACTAAATCAGAAGGTAAACCGTAAAACAAAAATTGAATTTGTTTGTGAATGTTGTTGTCGTTGAAGAACTTGAGCTTTTGTTGACGATTGATGAGCTAAAAATGATGACCGGTGCACAAACTTTGAGCTTAGAATGATTATCGGTTGATTAAAACTCAAATAGGGACAAACGGTGCAATAACGGTTCACTTTTGTGGACTAACGGCTAATTTATAACTTGAAAGGACTAACGGTGAGAAGTTTCAACTTGAAGGGTAAATAAACAAGGAAAGGACGAAAGGTGAATTGGTCTTGAAGTCCAGGGACTGAAGATGTAAATTTTGAAATATTTTTGATAAAAAATACTTCCCGCCCTGTGCACCTTTGTCTTCTTCGTATTATTATCTAAAAAATGGAACGAAGTGGTTTTTTTTGTCTTTTGAACTTGATACGGTTATCGTCGGTGTAAAATAAATATACCACAATGATCGAAACGAGTTCACGATCGTAATGGAATAGATTAGAGGACCCATAATTAACCGTCACGATACTATAAAACGATATCGACTTAAATGATTGTAGACCATGTATAATTCGTCCAAATTTGTTAACGTATAAATCATCCTCGATGTTGTATTGATCGCCCAACAAAAATACGTATAACTCGCCTTCGATTTGTTACGTATAGATCGCTTGTGGTGTGTTATTGATCGCCTAAGATGAAATGTATAGATCGCCTCACAAAGAAAACGGTATGGTTCATTTTTGGTTTGTTGTATAGATCGCCCGCGTTGTTATGTATAGATCGCCCTTGTTACTCAAATGTATCTATTGCCTGTTTTACATTCACGTATATATCGCCCACTTTCGTTCACGTATAGATCGCATGAATAAAAGGAACGTATAGATCGCCCATGATGTGGTATAGATCGCCTGTTATGTTGTATTGTTCGCCCAATACCAACAAAAAAATACGTCTTGTCTTTTAGCCAAACAAAAAAAACGTCCTTGAAGCTTAAAAACTGGATCTATGTTTCTTTGTCTTGTTGCTTGGACCACAAGATAATAAGCCAACTCAAGAAGCTCAAATAAGCTCTTTTAAAACCCTTATAAATAAGCGCAAATAAGTTGTTACCCTTAATAAGCTAACTAAAAGAGGTTTAAAAAGCTCGAAAATAAGGTTGAAAAAATAAGCTTGTAGTAAGCTATTGAGCCACTGAAATAAGCCACGAACACAGTACAACTTTTAAGCCACAAAAACAAAAACAACTAAAAGAAACTAGTTTTCGTTTTATGAAGCAACAATTAGCCCAACAATGACCTTGTTACAACCCAAGAAAAGAAAGTACAAATTTATGTAGAGATAAGTTACTACAGAAGTAAAGAAAGGAAAGAAAAAAATAAGCCAAACGAAAATAAGCTTCAAAAGTTGTCGAATAATCTCATAAACCACAAATCGCTAAACCCACCCGTGGCGAGTGATACCTAATTTCGGAACCAATAATCACCTTCACTTCACCATTGATACAAGAAAAATAAGATGAGAATATAATGAAAGAATTTTAGAGAGAGAAACAAGAGAGAGAAAGTAGAGAGAAAATAGATGGTTGATTAAACTTGTGAAAAATACAAAGTGAACCAATACCCTTCTCCACCTTTCCATCCTTGGAGAGGGGAATTTATACTTGTCCATTGCTTATTGGGCCGTATGAATTTGTTCTTGGGTCGGGCTCGGGATTACTAAACGAGCCCGTTTCCCGTTTTAGCCTATTACAACGTTACATGAAAGAATGACCGAGACCTAATAATCTTAATGAACGAACTTCCTTGTTCGACTCAATATTTGAGGCTAACACTATGCCTATATGCAATGCAAATACAATTTCGCAACTTAGTACAAGAAATCTAGCATAAGTTCTAGTTAGGCATAATCCGAAAAACTAGCTACAAACGAATAGTTTACATGGCACATGTGCTTGGATATTCAATTAGCTAAATTTCAAATATGAACGATCATTTAGTATTTTCTATTAACAAAATTAAGACACAAAGAAGTGCACATAATCATATAGCATAACACATAAAAGTACTTGAACGACATTTGTGATATTGATACAACAATGTCTACTTAGCTCGGTTTTGTTTGAAAACGAATTAGTTTCTTCCCCCCATTTCAAAAACTAACCAGTTTTAATATTTTTGAAAAGTTAATTAAGTCATTTTTCAAAGATATACCGACTAGAAATGTCTTACTCGAAAGGAAAAGATAAAATACAAGTTTTACGTTAAAACGAGACTCAACGTTTTAGACAATAAGTGATATTGGCCCCCCCCCCCCCCCCCCCCCACGGAGCCCCCCCCCCCCCCCCCCCCCCCCCACCTTCACGACTTACTTAAGTTTGAGATAAACACTTGAAAGTATTATTATATGAAAGTAGACTCAATTATCTTCAAAATTAAGGGTGGCGCGACTTTTACGAACTTACAGTTGATTTTATATGAATTTTCAAAGTTTCCGAAAATCTGTCGAATCAGACAGGTGGTCCCTTTAAATATAAGGGGGCCGGCACCCTAATATAGGGGAGCGGCCATTGGAGATAAGGGGTCCGGCACCTGACACAGATTTTCCGTTTTTGTACAAAATCATTTAGTGACTTAACAAAAAGATGTAGAACCTACTGAGTTTGATACCGAACATAAAACACTTATTTTAAGCATCATTTTTACTTCGAGCTAGTTTACTAAGTGTATTAATCAACAAAACTAATACAAGTTAAGCAACAAAACTAATACAAGTTAAGCAACAAAACACTTTTCATATTTAATCCCCCTTCATGGGTAATTTGATACATGGATCGTGCTCTATTTTTAAAACTATTTGTTTTGAAAATTAGAGCAACCTGGCTCCTGATACCAATTGTGGAAATCGTAGAATACCAATTGTGAAAATCGTAGAGGGGGGGTGAATACATTTCCATTAAAAAACTTAAAATATTCGTTTCAAAATTTATGCATCAAGTTAGATGCAATATATATGTTGTGCATATACATCTATATCACTAGAACATGTTATAGCTATATAAACAATCACAATTTGTTAACTTCTAGCTAATGACACAATCATCATCCAAACAAATAAAGCATCATCAACTCACATATAGATTTATGCAAATATTTAAATGTAAGGCGATAAGGTAAATAAAGATGTAAAGGAAAAAGTTAAAAGGAGTGCAAACGGGTCGCGATGATTTATAGGTGGTTCGCGTCACGGAAGCACTCTGTCGCCCTCTCACTCCCAGAGTACCCAACTCGAAGAGTTACTTCACTAGTCAACAAGCTCCCTTTAGGTGGAGAAAACCGAACATAACTAAGCTTACACCGATTTCTGACACTAAGCAAAATGTCGAGTTCTAATCCTAGCTAGAACCAATCTATCACAACTAACCACACTACTTCACAACAATTCATAACTTCTCTTTACCACACAACTTCACTTCACTTCATGACTTCATTTCACTTCACAACTTCACTTCACTACTTGTTCACTACGATTTACAACTTCTTCACTACAATTTACAACTTTTATCACCTAAACACTACTACGATCACGATCTAGTTTTCTATAGCTTAAAGTTGTTAGCTTTTTCAAGTAGCTTATCGTTTTAGATCTAATCATTAAATATACCCGACTCTCGTTCAGTTTTCGAAGACAACATCTTAGTTTTGGGTGGATTTAGATCTAAAATTTTCATTTTTAATAGCTTATAGTTCTTTTTAGTTTAATCTCTAGCTTATAATTAATAAATTGTTCATTATAACCTTGATTGTGTTTTGATGTTGATGAAACCATTTCTAGATCTAAGGCGAGGAGGTTAAGGGTTTTATAAACTAGTTTAATTTCTAAGTTTAAAGCTTTTATAGATTTTACAAAGCTTTTTAGTATATAAAGTTAACAACTTTATTAACTAATAAGTTAAATAAGATCTAATAAAGAAGTAAACTTAGTATTTTATTTAGTTCATAAAATCGGGCGATTTAATTCGTCTCATTTCGTCACACGGGTTCTACTTTCCTTCCTTTCTCAATACATATTAGTTTTAGTTTATTAATTAGAAAAAAAACATGATTGTTGATTTGATTAGTGAGTGGTTATTATATGATTGTTAAGTGAGTAGTGGCTAGTGAATTAAGAGTGAAATTAAAAGGGATTGTTAATTAATAATTTTTGGATTATTTAGAATTCTTGTTTGGTTATTTTGACGAGCAAAAGCTGTTAGGATAATAAAATATTAATCTAGTAGATAATACCAAAATAAAAGATTGTTTTCAAAATAAACCAACGTTATGAGAAAATAGTTTTTTAAACGGGTACTAATTCATCTATAAAAACTTTTCTTCACACTTAATGATCTTTTCGCCTCACTTGACAAGTATATCCTTTAAACGTATATTTTAGATCTTTTAGCTTAATATTTCGTAGTTTAAATCATTAGTTTAAAACAAACCAAAAAAAATATTTGATAATCAAGCAGCCAATTAAAGACATAAACGTAAATCGATATTCATATTACTTTGACACGTTGACGACACGCGTTAGTATGATAGATTAAAAGTTTTTCTTATTAAACATGAATATAACATGGGAATGGTAGATAACACGCTTTTTACAAAGAAGAAAAGTTCAAATCTCATCATCATTCAAATATATATCAATGACATTATATTCGGTTCGACTTGTCAAGACATGTGTGATAAATTTGCCAAAATCATGCATCACAAGTTTGAGATGAGCATGATGGGTGAACTTAACTTCTTTGTTGGAATACAAATAAAACAAATGGAAGATAGAATTTTCTTTAATCAATCTAAATATATTAAAGAAATGCTTAAGAAATTTGGCTTAGAAGATTCTAAACCAATGAAAACCCTTATGTCCTCGGATACTAAACTCACAAAAGACGAAGAGTGCGAGTCAGTAGATAGTACCAAGTATCGAGGCATGATAGATAGTTTATTATACCTAACGGTTAGTAGGCCCAATATCTTGTTTAGTGTATGCCTTTGTGCACGCTTCCAAGAGGATCCCAAAACCTCTTATCTTGAAGCAGTTAAGCATATCTTTCGATACATTAAAGGCACTACGCACTTAGGATTATGGTATCCTAAGGGGACTAGCATAGAAACTGTAGTATATGCCGACTTTGATCATACGAGAGATTATGTGGACCAAAAAAGTACTAGCGGTATTTGTACATTTGTAGGATGTTGTCTAACATCTTGGTTCTCGAAGAAACAAACCGCTCTTGCTATTTCCATGACCAAAGCCGAAAACGTAAGCGCCAGAAAGGCATTTCGACTCGACGACGTCCCGCTCATGTGCGATAACAAAGGCGCGATTAATCTTAGTAAAAACCCGGTGCAACACTTGCGGACTAAGCACATTGAAATTCATCACCACCTTCTTTGAGACAATGTCCAGAAAGGACATATCTCTATCAAAAAAGTCTCGTCAGTCGACAATTTCGCTGACATTATCACTACACCCCTTAAACGTGAATCGTTTAACTATCTTCGTCTTGGTTTAGGAATGATGGAACACATTCCATAAATCGTTTTTCTTTACTTCTAGTCTTGATTCTAGTTCGTGTTCCATTCCGTGTAGTGACAACTTAAATGACTTCATCTGAAGTATTTTAAGCATTTTTAATTCGCAAAGTGCAAATTAAAACGTCACTCCTTCCGTAAAAAAATATCAAAATTCGAGTCTAAAACCCTCTGCTGAGGACCGCCACCAGTCGAGCATTATGTATGCATCCTTATTTTATTTTTAAACTCAAAAACAGACACCCCCTTCTCTGCAGCCATTGACGAACACGAACCCAAAACCCTCCAAATCATAACTCAACTACTAAAACTCAAATTGAAGATCAAATCAACACCAATAATTAATCCTAACATCATAAAGATCATCAATTATAAGTCATTTCATCTATTTTCTTATTAATTCATGCCTAGGGTTCATGTTGAACACAAAATCAAAATTAGGGTTTTTCATTTTTCTTTTGATTATGTGAAATTAGGACTATAATAACACAATGTAAAACTAATATGCTTCCCGTAGACATAGGATTTGCATAATTGAGTATGTTTGTCAAAATTTTTGGTAGGAACAAAACCCCTAATTTCTTTTGAAATTTCTCACGTTAGGGACATCACAAAAATGTTTTAATGCATTGTTAATACACTCTAAAAAAGTTTTTGCAGTTATGCATAATGATCTCATGAACACCATTCAAAATATTCAATTAATAAGTACTTTCGACATGTTTGGATGAGCAAAATTAAATTAAGGAGCGTTTGGGTTAACTCATGGGTTTTTATTTTAGAGTCGAGTTAACCACAACTCCACATTTTGCATATAGGCACTCACTAGGCATTTTTCTAAATGGATTTAAAAATTGAGAATGACACATACTAAAATTTTCATATTATTATGATTAGGTGAAAAGAATGTCTCAAGAAGAACTCGAATGCAAAAAAAAACTTACATCTCCCTAACTCCAAACGAACCATACCTTCCTAATCACATTGATTCTTCTAAAAAATCGCCATATCTAAAATTACCTTGTCGACCAATCCATGAAGGAAGAATTGTCGACACAACATTTGATTCCAAAGAAATCTTAGAAAAGAACTTACTCAAAGTTGGATTTCAAACTCTCCTTCACTTAAATGGAAACTTATATCGAAAATTCATAATAGAATCTTATCAAACATTTGAACTCATTCTATTAAGTGATCTTTAGATCATAGTATTCGAAATAAATTGAAAACGTGTTAGTGCATTGTTTTGAGATTTTGGAATGCTACTTGATATTCCGTTTGAAGGACATTTTTTCTATAACAATGAATGGTATCTAAAATCATTAACAATCACATGACTACTCCAACAAATGAACCTCTCTATACCAAATTAACTCATCCAACCTCAATCATATACAACGTAACTAAGAAACGTCTAAACGGGTTCAAGTTCTCACTTAAGGATCCATGCAATCTCTTTGTTGAAGAGGTATGTCCTTATCTCAAGGCGACACATCTTATCATTTGTGAGAACATTATGTACTATTGATATTGAAAAGATCTCTTGTCGGCTTGTGAAGCCTATATTATCTTTTGCATTACTTCCTCCATAACATTCAATCTCTCTCACTAACTCATAAATTGAATAAATGATTTTAAGCATCGCCCTAATGGCATCTTGCTGTAAGGTCTTTTACTCTCAAAATTTCTTGACAAACTAACCGGGTACTCCCCAAATGATCATAAATACATCTCTCGCCCAACAAAAATAAATCTTTTATCTAATCTCTCAAATTAGGAATTTTCGAAAGATATTCGGTGTGCCCATCATAATCATCATAATTAAATTAGATGCTGCATAAGAACCAAAATTACCCATCAGGACAACTTTGTCTGTAGAATTCAACTAGATATTATTATGATATATTCTAGTACGTGTATAACTTCTCTTAACTGTATCTTCTGCTTCTTCTTGCTTGCTAAACGTGTATTATCTCAATTGCATGATAGAATTAGGCTAGATTTTCCATTTTATTTGGTACTTGACTAAATTAGATGATTCTTGGGAAACAGGATTCTTGAAACACAACCCTCTCTAGCCTTCTCTTTTCTACACAAAATAGAAAAACCGAGAATTTTGGGAAAATTTTGTAACCCCTAGAAAACGGCCCCCAAATACATGGGGCGGCCCCCCAATATATCTGGGACCGTCCAATGTTTATAGGACCATCAACAACAGGGTCACAAATTTTTTTACTGTTCTCTCTTTTTATGTATCTTTGACCATCCCTACACTAGACCTTGTTGGACTTTCTCTGTTTAGCCTAGCACTTCTTGAAATCTCTATCTCCTAACACCATTCCTTTCTAAATATTTTTTTATATAAACTCATCATCCTCCTCATTCACATTTATCTCATCTTTCTCTATTCAACCTCTCTTCTCTTGCTATGTCCTCCTCTCATTCTTCTCGAAGCTATGGAGAAAGACACCGAAAGTCTATAATAGATACTCGGAGACACAACACCCTTCTACGCTATTCATATCATCTCTCACCTAACATTTCACCACCACATTCTCCTAACATTTCTAATCCTTCATCTCAAACCACTCAATCATAAAATCAAACTAGGGAGCAAATCGTGAATGAACTAAACCAATTTCATCACCTATCCAACATCATTGAAACCGAACTTCAACGTGTAGCAAACGCGTCTACACAAACTCCTCCGTCACCACCTTCACCATCAACAACCATAATTCACCCCGCCATAACTGACCAAGTCACATTTCATTCTGGTTTTGGTCACTGTTGCATCCACACACAAACTCTCTTTCATTAGTTAAAAGATGACATTTATCGACTTGAGTCCCTCCTTACTCAAGGTCATGCTTCACCCACCAATGCCTCACCAACCTCTCCTTTATCACCGCTATATTAATGACCACCCATCTTTTAGTTAAAGCATCTCCTAGACCTCAAGAATCAGTTAATCTAGCTATAGTTTAGAATGTTTCTTTATGTTATACCTCTATGCTTAATTTCTAGTCTTGTAATATTCATACTCTTCTAGTATAAATTTAATCTATTATGAATGAATGTTTTTTGGGTGATTTGTATGCATTATGTTTTAGATGGCCACTTCTCTTCTATATAGCCATGAATATATTTGTCAAGATATTGCTACTTGTTAGAAATGTTTCTTGCACTTGTATTCTAACTTGGTTTTGTAGCAAAATCTCATAAGCTCGATCTCTTGGCGCCTCAAACGAGGGGGAGTATACATCAAAGGGGAGTCTTGGCATCTTTGATTTCTTTCTCTCAATACTCGACGATCAACATTTTTAGATTCGACAAAAAGGGAGAGAAATGGATTAAAACTCATTAATAACTTGAAAATATTATTTTTATATAAAACGAGTTTATATTTTGTAAAAAAGGGGGAGATTGTTAATACAAATAATGTCTAAAAATGTTATTTATAATTTTTGACTTTTCTACTTTTTGAAGATGACAAAATGTAAAAATGTTTACGATAAAAATAAACGTTTACATTTTATGAATTGTAAACTTCCATTTTGACGTAAATCACTTAAGGTATAAATAAACAAATCATTAAACATGATTAGTGATCAAAAAAATATTTTTTTCTTAAACCTTAAATTTCTACAAAAGTGTTGATCCCACTTGAATAGATCTTGCTTAGCTTGTAAAAGGCTTTGTTATATTGAATAAATTCAAGACAACTATGATAGAAACTTTGATTTAATATATCAAAGACTATGCGGAATCTAGTCTATGATACTAAGAAGAATAAGTAATAAAATAGTAACAAACAAGATTGTATAATACCAAACTTTAAGCCTCAATATATTAATACGAACACTCTTGATAGTGTTAGGGTTATACAAAACCTTAAAGCTATAAATAACTAAATATGAAAAATGAGATATATGAACTACATGCCCTAGGGTCTCCTTTTATACACCAAGGAACCCTAATGGGCTTACAACGCGTTTTCTACTCATACATATCTTTTTCCTAAAATATATCATACGTATCACTTTAGCAGTACTAAAACAGACTGACAGTACTAACTAAGTCTAATAGCAGAAACACTCTAACAGTCTTAACTTTTACACTAGCAGTTGTAACTTTACTTTAGCAGTAGTAATGACTTAGAATATTTCCTGCAGTCTACACCGGCAGTAGTAACTATAACAGCAGCAGTAACAATCATAACTAGCAGCAATAACTTCAATAATACTACGAAGACTTTTAATCCCAACAATCCTCCCCTAAACATGATGTTTACCTTCTGAATCTTCAAGTTTCTTGATTAAAAGCTTTATCTTTACCAGGAGGATGTATCCAAACATTTCTTCACTTCTTGTAATATGTCTTGATAAATCTGATAAGCTCATAAGCCATTTCACACTCATGATCAACTTGTAATCTTGTATTCAGCATTCTTTCAAGTGTGAGTTGTGTAAGAGGATAAATTCTTTCTACCAGCATATAGATAGAAACAGTATCCATCAACAATGAATGAACTTCACATGAATTAAATAATTCCTAGCTTATCAGTGAGTAGTGTTGTTGATTTCTCCATAGCTCATCTTGTTTACTTGGTTCAAATATTGTCATTAAGTCTCCCCACAGAAGTCTGTTATATAAGACCTTGTACATTTTAGAACTTCCATCAGCTCTCTTTATCTAGTAATAAAACAACTCTTCTCCAAGTATTTGTGTCTCCCAGTCAACAATTGGAGATTTTGTAGCTAATGGTTTAATATTAATAGCTTTATCATCATTTGGAGCTATCACCAAACAAAGTTTAAGCTCTGCCTTTTCTGCATCATCCTCCAGCTTTTGTCTCTTGACACTTTCTTCACTAAGCTTTTCACTTGCTCTTTTCTTACTAACTGCTTCCTTTCTACTGCTTTTAGCTTTCTTTCCACTGCTTTCATCTTTCTTTCCAATGCTTTCCACTACCTTTGAATCCAAAGCCACAAGAGTGTTTACTCTTTTGTAAGCTTTGTCAAACATCTTTTTGATATCATCAAAGCTTTTGCCCTTGAAATCCTTATGCTTGTATCCCTCCATGTTCTTCAAATATGTACACATAAGACTTCTCTGCTAAGTCTTTGTAGGTGTTTATTTCTGTTCTCTTCAGTTCTCTTTGCTGCAAAATATTTTCTTCTAATTTCTATGAATTCAGCCAAAAGCTTATACTGTTCTTCAACTGTCAACTCTTCTCTCTCTTGAGCTTGAAACTATTCAGCCAATTGCCTATCAGCATTAATTGTAGCTTCAATGGAATCCCATTCTTCAATTAATGCAACATTACTAGCTTCTTCTTCTTTTTCTCTTTCAAGCCAGACTTCTTCATCTAACTCTGTTGTTGAGGTGGTACTATTGGTCGTTGTTGAGGTGATACTATTGGTCTTGTAGCAGTCTCACTAGCTTCTTTCATAATCACTCCTCTTGT